>CAEFZX010025306.1:0-122848 GCA_903066825.1 Alfaro cultratus
AAATGTTTAGAAAATCTGCTGTGCATAATAATTTGGAACAGTGCATTTTGAGTTTTTTATTTTTGAAAAAAAATACTGTTCTCATTGGGAGCTTTGTTCAGTAAATTTTGATTTATACTGTATTTATACTGATTTATATTTAGTCAAATCTGAGAAAATATCACTTGCATAATAATTTGGAACACGGTGTAGACATTTCTGTGCTTTTTTAGTAAATATCAAAGACACGAAGCTACACTGAAACACAATAACCAACATTCACAGTGCTTTCTTCAAACTTGGATGGCTCCTCAGTGTGAAACAAACACAGCCAGCGTTTCATAGAGCTCTGAGGTTTTAGGCATTTTGCAGGTGAAAACCTGTCCTACCACACCCTTCAGTCAGTCTACTGTCACTGTGGCAACTCAACTTAAGATGTGTTTTCATGAGACCATTGAGACACAACTCTATTGCTTAGTTAAGAGCACTATAATTAATTTGTTTTGTAGCTGAAGCTCCAAGGCAGATTTGAGTGATAAAGAAGACAGAGTGAAAAAGAGGCAAAGTGAAAAACTGACAGTAGCCTTGATTGGAAAGAAATTACAAGTTCAGCATTTAAATCAATAATCTACTCATTGGTAGCTTTGCTTTGAACATCAACTTCATTTACATGAATCCTTTGAAGAAGAAAAGTAAAACTTTGGATGGTCTGAAGTGAGATGAAGTGGCTCATCTTGCATGAGAGTACAAGAATTTGAATGTGTCCATGGTTGAATGTGTGTAGGTGTAAATCTTCCGCCGTGTCAATAACATCTGGAGCAGGGTAGAGAGGGGCCATAAGCAGCCATTACAGCAGGTCAGAGGTGAAAGATGCTTGTGTGAATATGTGGGTGTGTGTATGCAGCGGGAGGAGACAACATTTAAAATGTGTTGGCTACTGACAAACTGGACAAAACAGAAGAAGTTTAGCGTACAAGTTGTTAGCATGCCCGTTATCTCCGTCTATAGATCACTCGGTTGTTTTTTTCTAATATAACAAACCTGCCTTTGTTCTCTCTTTCAATTGAACAAAGCACACAACAGGTTAGGCTAACCCTAACATACTTTTCCTGAGTTACACTGCCACTTTAAATTAATCCCAAAGGGAATAAAGAGTTCATCAGCCTCACAAGAAAGAAAGAGAAAGAGAGAGAGAGAGCAATTTGGGGACAAATTTGCAAAGTTTTTACTGAATAAACTTCAGAGAAGGTTTGAACTTCACCTTTACTTGGTGACGTGATAGAAACCTTGTAAACATTTCCATTACAAGGACAATAAATAATAAATGAACACTGTTGTCCTGTCCACTCATGCAGTTGACTAGGATGCAACATGATGAATAGTGTGTACAATATGGTTAGTGTGTCACTAACTTCACTAACCCTAAATTAAGAGACCACTGCACTGAACCCCATTGAAAACCTCATGGTTATTCCACCAAATATTGATTTCTGAATTGTTCCTGAGTTAAAACACCAGTATTGTTGTTTCTAAATGAATATGAACTTGTTTTCTTTGCATTATTTGAGGTCTGAAAGCACTGCATCTTTTTTGTTACTTTGACCATTTCTCATTTTCTGTAAAATAATAAATGTTTGCTTGGAATTTCATAGACATGTTGTCAGTAGTTCATAGAAATAAATGTTCATTTTACTCAGAAATATACCTATAAAATGTAAAATCAGAGAATCTGATCATTTAAAGTGGTCTCTTAATTTTTTCCAGAGCTGTATATGATAACTTGCATAAGAGCAAATTTTCTCTACAATATGCCATTGGGCAAAAGTAGAAAGCTGGAGGTAAAGCAAATGATTGAATAAAAATTAAATAAGCCCATTAGACAAACATTTATTTTAAAACTGTACAATAGCTCCATTCATTCAAAACTGAGGCACCGACCTAAATTTATGGATCCTTGTTTCTCCAGTGTTCCTAAAGGTCAGTGTTCACAAGGAAATGTCACTGTCCATCTGAGTCCAACTCCATGAGCTAATTCTCCACCCACAGGCCACAGGCATGCAGTTGACAACAAAATGAGTGGGGGGGGACACTTTGTTCTACCAGCCGGATTTTGCAAATGCAATAATCTTTGCATTATATACTTTATAGGGCAACAGTTGAATTGTTTTAGCCTTTTAACAAATGTTAAAATATGAATTGTTTTCAATGGCTAAAATCTTCAGTTATGATGTTAAATGTGAATAATGTAAAAATATCTACATCTAGGTCATATACCATGTCCTGGTATTGTTGAGTAAGTTCTGTACATTTTCTGATTAAATTATTAAACCTCTACAATGTTCATCTTAAGTCTCTACCTTTTGGCCCTACACGCAACGTAAAAAAAACATGACAATTACCTTCACAGCTCAGTAAGCTTGTGTGCAGAAGACAATGGAAAGAAATATGCCAAAATTTGTTTTACACTTACATGACATCATTTGTATTTACATTAGGATACAGCCGATGACTGCATGATCCACTTTTCATAGAACAGTTTAATTTCTACTCTTTCGGTTAGCTTCTGGAGACAAGAGACAGATGCTGGATCTATATGTATGGGTCTCAGTATTGATAGGTTGGTATGCTTGTTATCTGCACCAATACATTATGTTGTTGATCCATTTAGTCTTTTAGTGGTTTAACTCAAACATTTTAAATTTTATGAAATTTCATGTCCCTCAGATTCAAATACATGCTGTTTTCATAGTTGCACCCTGTGACCGCCCCATTGCTACAAACCTATCTGACACAGCTGTATTATTGCATTGTCTACTAGATGAACTACAGTGTGCAATAAACCAAAGAAAGCTCTGGTGTTTGCATCGTGCGCCAGTTTTACCACTGCAATGCCATGGTACCATAAGCAGCTTCAGAAATTGTAAAGTCTCCTAAGCTAATAGACCAGATAGGCCCCTCCACACACATGGAGGGAGCAACAGATGGGAAAAACAGACTCTTTTTCTCTCTCTACTCCAGCCCACCTCCAAATGCAGCCAGCTATGACTTCAGAGGGAGGAGAAGAAGAGAGATTTGAAAAGTAGAGAAAGAGGCCACCATTAAGGGATGTGAAAAGAGGTGAAAAGCAATATAATAATCTAAAAGATAACGTTTTCAAAATAGTGTGTTCTACAGATTAGATCTCGACTTTGCTACCACAGTTAGAAACCCGACACAGACATGAAAAAGAATAAGTACTAAAAGGCATCCATGCAGTTTATAAACACAGACATGCTCCCACACAAAGGGAAATCTACTGGAATTCTGAGTCGGTTGCAATTGCAGGGGTTTGTTTGGGACTTTCAGACCCTTCATCCCCCCCAAACATGTTATGATCTATCATTTCAAGATTAGCAGAAGCAGACCTTGTCGTCACCAATGTAAACATTCCCCTACACCAAGCCTGCATTCACTTTGAGTGTGGTAAAACACAGGGCATGCTTCTCTTGTTGTGTAATTTCAGAAGATTTTCTTTTTTATCCTACCACTTTAATAATAGATAAGGATAAATCCTTGGACCAGACAAAATTATGTTGTTTTGTTTTTGACCCCCCACTTGAATTCCATATTTAGATATTAGACTGCTCTTCACCAAAATTTGATTATTTTTCTCCTTCTCTGAATCATCTCACAGTTATGTAGACTTTCAAGAAATACAGATATACCTTACAGTCACCTTTTTGTCCAAGAAAGTTTCCTATTTCCTTTCTCTCTTTAGCTCAAAGATTATCTATTAATTTCATTCTTGCGTACAAAAGGGATTAATGCATTTCTGTTCCCTTAACCCCCTTTCTGCTCCCCAAATCCTTACTCTCTGCTCAAAGCTGACCTGTCTCCTGTTTCTATTTTTAGCTCGTCTCTTAGTCTACCTCTCCGTCTATGTTGCGCTGGGGAGCCCGGAGACGTCCCTGTAGCACAACTCACTCATTTCCTCTGTCCAAACATGGACAAAATAAGTCTAGTAAGAGCTGACTGCTTAAAATGTAATTTTTCCTCTTTTTCTTTTTTTTTTTGCCGCTGGGCATGTTACTCATACAGTCTCTATAGGACTGCCCCAACGCTTCACACATTCCTACAACAGTCAGAGACATATGGAGACTTATCATGAGGGGCTGTGACTAAGAAGTAATAAAATAAATGACTTGGAGGATATTACAAAGAGAAAGAGTGGAAAAAGAGAAAGAGAGTTACAGATGACATGCGTACATATTTATACAGAAATATTCTGTACATCTGTATTCTGTGGAATGAAGTATCACAGTTAAAATTTATACTGTGTTTTGTTTTTTTGTTTTTTTTGTCTTTCTCCCCTTTTCTAACCATGGCAGTACGGAAAACGGACCCATCTCTATGGACTCACTGGTGGCTGCTGTGATTCAGTGGGAAGAATATTGGTCTTACAAAAGAAAAGTTTTGGGCTTGATTCAAGCTTCCTCCTACATGTCGATGTGTCCCCGGGAAACACACTTACCTCCAAGTGTCTGTGACTGTGTTTCTGAAAGTTATTTGGTGAATGTGGCTCTAGTGCAGAGGTACTCAAATTTAATTATCCTGCATCACTTAGTTGCATTCCTTTTCAACACAACTAAACCAGATGGCTAAATGTCTTCAGCTCTTCAGAGGCCCGGAAATAAACTATTAATTTGGAGCAGAGAGGCATTTAATGGCCCTTTTCCATCAGTGCCCACTCAGGTACCATGAAACTGTTAGCAGTTTTATGGTATCTGCCTCTTTATAACCTAATCGCTGAAGTTCTAAGCATGTGGAGTCAGATTGAAAGCGTCAGAAGATTGTCTGTCTCTCATTGGCTGGGGCTTGGTCACCCTGGTTACATCACAAGAGTGACTCCCTTACAATAAACCAACCTGTCATTTGTTGTTTGGTTAGTGGAATAGACTTCATTCCACTTGAGGATCGGTAGCGAAAAATTTATATTGCTATTCACAGACGCATTCAATC
This sequence comes from Alfaro cultratus, assembly GCA_903066825.1. NCBI lineage: Eukaryota > Metazoa > Chordata > Actinopteri > Cyprinodontiformes > Poeciliidae > Alfaro > Alfaro cultratus. Next base: position 4,978 of record CAEFZX010025306.1, read on the forward strand.
TGATTTTCCTGAGCTTCGGCTAATTTACAATGAAGAACAGGCAACTATTTCAGTGTCAACAACTTTTGGCTTAAATTGCAAAAAAATATGCTTCTACAGTATAAAGCATTGACCCAAGGCAAAAGCATGCACACTTTTAAAACTAGGTAACATTTCCCTTGCACTTAATGTTTCTGAGCTACTGTACCTTGAGTTGGTTTATGGTTGTAACAAAAATATAGAAAAGTTCAAGAGGTACAAATACTTTAACAAGGCTGTGTAAATTAATGCAAGTTGTCTCAGTAATTATTTTTCACATTTACACATAGAGACATCTTGATTTCAAGAGATTAGTTTACTCTTTGTGTATTCAGCCATTAAGCCACTCCCTTTTTCCTTTGCAAGCCAAATAACCATGCAGATCCAAGGACAGGACAGCTTTTTAAAACCTTTAACTTTTCAGATAGCAATTAAACTTGAAACATCTAATAAACACAATAACAATTCGGCCTTTAATTGTTAATTGTAAAATGTAAATAATTTTTCATCAGGTGTTGTAAATCTGTTGTTCAGAAGATAAGGTTTCCTTCAAAGTAAAAGCAAAAGTGACAAAAACATTATTATATAACTGTAAGTGCAATGATTGATGGTTATTGATTGGGGGATTTTTAAGAGATTAGAGGACATTGGAAATTTGTAGCCCCAATATAAAGACAGCCATAATGCTTAAAATGTGCAGCAGAGAAATGTTTTTTGATTGTGCTTTGTTTTTCTTTTGGGTGGGGATTACGGGAGCAGGGCATTAGGCAACAAATAGTAGAACCATCAAACTGAGCATGCATACTGTCCAGCATTTCAAACTGCTGAATGTGTGCAGTTTCTTTTATTTGTTGGTCTCATTTTAAGTGGTGAAACTTGGATGTCAAAATGATGTTTATGTTAAAACTTCTCAGGGCTCATTATATCAGCAAGACATGACATGAAGAGTTCAGTCAGGGCTCCTTCAAAGTAAGCTATGAGCAATGGCATTGGAGCTTCATTGGTTCAAATATAACTTTCACTGTTATTAACAATACCCATCGCACCACTGAAATGTACTGGCGATTAAAATACCAAAGATTATGGTAGAAAGGGCAAGTGGAACTGCAACGAATTTGGTTTTATTTCTGTTTGTGAGTCTTTGGCATATTTCAGGAGATATTCTGAAAAAAGAAAACACAAGTAAGATGCCTTTAAGCACTGATGTTGTTCATAAAACTAAGAATAATATCCTGCTGCTGTACTTTCTGGAGAAGACAATCCTTGGAAAACAGCTTAAGGAAAAGATTTGTTGGGTAAACAAAATAATAAGGACATCCTATGATACAATTCGCCAAGCACTGCACATGAACCAGTGCATTCCCTTTTACAAATTGGATATACAAAACGTGATGGCAAGGCTCTAAAATGGCTTTTGTAAAGTTTAATGATGTAGTAAAGAGTGCCTTCAGCTCAAAAATAAGTAAATGTCCAATAAATCCAATCAATTTATTAAGATTCTCAAATATTGCTGTATCAAAAAATTTATATTAGTCTCATTTTCATTTTTGAAAGTATACATTTAAATCAACTGTGCACAAGTAATTTCACAAAGAAATTGTAATACAAGTAAGTAATCTTTAATTTGTGACTCATCTTGCCACATGGATCTTGCTAACATGGCAACAGCAACAGACTTCTCCATTTCTATCTATAAAATAGAGAAGACTGAATAAATATGAAAAGCTTATTAACAGAGGCGCTGTTCTCACTTCTGAAGTGCATTTTTATATTACATAATTTTTTAGCAAAATATGTTTGTATTTTTTATCTACTAAAAAGTTTAGGCTTCTGAACTCAAAACAGTAAGAGCAGGAAAGACATTATTGGAACATTCACAAAGCTACAATGACTTTAAATAAATAAATATATCATGTATGATATTATTCAAAGAACAAACGAAACAGCATATCAGCACACTTAAGAGTTTCTGAAGAGATTTTCAGGTGAAGTAACATTTTCGCAGATAAACATCATCTTCCAGAATACTTTATGTTGATTGCTTTTTTGATGCCAGGGACCATTTGCTCAGATCCACCCTGTGAGAAACACTGAGTGATCTGCATAATAGTTGACAGGGTGGAGGACAAATCAGACTCCCTCTGGAGACTATTACAGACCACTGAAACTATTTGGCCCCGAGAGAATAGTAAATAGACAGCAATATGACAGACATGATGGAGAAAAAAATGAAAGAACAAAAAAGTGATAGTTAATTGAAGAAAAACTTGGTGAAAATGTAAACAATAGATTGCATACAATATCAGGCAGTGGGGGTGAGGAGCTAAAGGGCAGAACGGACTGGCTGGAATGCAGGAGGATGACGGGAGGGAGGAAAATCTCTGTTCTCAGCAGAACATGGAGCCAGAGAAGTTTGGAATATGAAAAAGTAAACAAATAAGTAATTAAATCACTGCCAAGGACCAGTGAGAGAAAACAGCCCTCCCTTTGCTGAGGCAGATGGAAACAAATGGCATGGTGGGTGGGGGACCGAAAGGGGCAAGAGAGAGAAAAAGTAAGCTACTGTTTTGCGGATGTCAATCTACACAACAAGTTCGGAAGAAACGCAGACAAAACACACCATCAACGGCAAGATTAATGACACAGAAGCAAGCACTACGTTATCAGATGAGGAGTAGACAACAGTGGTTCCAACAGTTTCATGTTACAGCCTTGAAATAATCCACAGATAACATGGAACGGTCACAGTGCAAACAGAGCAGCTCACGTTTCGATTGTACGCTGAGCATTAGCATTCCTGCATCTCTGATATAATTACAACCTTCACAAAATATAAGGGTGTGTTATTGTAGAGTGGGTGTGTATCCCTTGAACACACATGGGATACACAACATTGAATTATGAAAAATTATTTTAAAAAATTAGCCAAACTAGTTTAATATTACCGTAACTGTTAAAACTGTATTCTTCCCCCTTTTTTTTTTTTTATCTCATCTTGCATGCAAAGTGACCAAAAAATTTTAAACCATAGAGGCTTCAACAAAAAGACATAGAAATGCACAAGTCACAGTTTACATGTTTTTATCAGCTGATCACCAGTTGATTAAGGGGGGAAATTACATTTTGGTCAACAGCTAATTTCTTGGTGCATCTATAACATGTGTGTCTCAATATAGTTTATTTTAGGTTTAAAAATATGAGAAATTGCTACTTAAGATCTTGGAAGAGGTTCACTGCCATTGGGGCCTGAGTTTAAAAAGTTATATGATAAACAAGCGAAGGGAAGGAAACCCATTCAAGAGTTTCCACTGAGAAAAAAGGATGAGAAGCACCAGGGGATGTAGACAGGTATGAATGCGCTTCCCAGGAGGAGCACCTCTGGCAAAAGAATCTCAATGGGAAACAATCACTGTATATTGGAGGAATCAAAAGGGGGCAGAGGAATATGTCATAAACAGGAGCAGATGATTTTATGAAAATAGCACATAGTAGATGTTAGGTAACTCCATGTGGTAAATTGAGTGTCTGACTTTGCTTTTGTACACATTACAGGCAATGGGAAGAAAGAAGAGGAAAAAAATGATGATAATTCCCCTAAAATCATGGCCTTCTGGGATATATGTGGCATTTCCTGTTCAAGCTGACTTGCATAAACACAAGAATACCCTCTGTCCTCTTGCACCTTATCATAGTTATTATGGGCCTAGAAAAAGCAGAAAGACATCTTATCTCCAATCGCTTCCTTAATGTGTCTCATTTTCTCATCTTTGCAACCTCTCCATTCTACTTTAATTCTTTCTCTTTCTTGCCACTTCTTGACAACTTATTCCTCTGTCTTCTCAAAGAAATGTCCTCCCCTGTCCCCTTTTGCCCAATCTCAGCCTTTCATGTCCCTTTCCACTCACCCCCCTCAATTCAATCGCTTTCTCCTGGCGAACAACCCAGCTTTCCCATTGGGGTCGTCAGGACAACAGGACCCCTTCAGCTCTCAACCAGCACCCACTGATCAATCCCAACAGCCAGGCGAATAAACACGACAGGAGAAAGGCAGCTAAAGTTCTCAGGCTAGACAACACATTCAATGCAACTGTCCTGCAAAGTGCGAGTTAACCCTTAAGAGTCCACAACTACAGCCAGGGAGCAGCTGGCTGCAGTAGCCATGGTGACGCAGATTACTGTTGTCAGAAGAGCAATAAGAATGAGACAGTGTGTATGTCCTTTTTAGATGTGTGCGTTGTCTGTTGGTAGTATGTATTTGTGTGCCGCACTGTGTGTGTGGTGATTTCATAATTGTGCAATTGCAAGCAAAATAACACTGAATGATAGCCGTGTTATACTTGGCACAGACTGACAGTATGACAAAATGTTTCAGCACGCACATGGTTGCTTGCACAACATTCTCATTATTTTCAAGGCTTTCTATTGTAATGCACTTGAACTATATCCTTGTTACTCCACCAACTAAACAACAAACAGTTCTCATCACTGATTTGGGTCAAATTCAAATTGATTACAAGTTATAGATGACGGTAAAAACAGACAAAAAGAAACATGTGGGTTTTTTAAACTGATTTGCATTAGTTCGCAACCTTCCAGGCATTTTCACTTAAAAAAGATTAACACTGTCAAGAAGAATCACATTCCAGTCGTATCAACGCAGGACCCATGACGCTGTCATGTGTGGACGTGCAAAAACTATAGGTTACCTAAGTTCATAAGTAAAGAATTTCTAAGTTCCTATTTGCTGACCTCAGAATAGATGGTGATCGACGTCATTTACAACTCAGAGTTCAGACTTTTAAGTGAAATAGAACCAGTATCTTGGCTAAAAGAACTGGTTCCTCTATTACTCTAAAGATTCACACACGATAATTTGCATGATTAGAAAATCAATTTTAATGTACTTAATGTCCAGAGTTTTGTTTTTTGTACACATGAATTCTTACAGAAACTGTTAAAGGACTATAAGACAAAACCACTCTGAGCCACAGCCTGGAGTTAATGAATTACAATAAAAAGATCATTTCAGAAGTTTCAGTATTAGATAGCAACAACTTGAAAAAATTTACTGTAATTTTTGTGTCAAACGTTTGGGAATATGGGTCACAAATACTTTTTTACTTTTACAGTTTTTTTTTTTTGTTTTTTTTTAAAAAACCCTCTACAAATCAAAACCTTATGAAACTAATTTCATAAGCCTGATATTGAATTCAATGGGCCACTGGTTTAGATGACTAGGATCACTAGGCGTAGTTGGTATGAGATTCTCATGGTATGGTAACTTTGCAGCATCTAAAGTGAGGCCTGTATATTGGCATTTTTTCTATTTCATCATACCTGATGAGCTAATCGTGCTCATTTCAATCAACCATGTTGGAATCAGAACAGATTTAAAACATGCAGGAAACTGACCCTTGCAGACTGAAGTTAGACACCCCTGTCAAAAACATTACATATTTTGATTGTTCTTCTAAAAACGTTCTAAAAAGTAATGCAAGTGCTTGAAAATCTAGCCTCCAATCATCTGCTTTACAGATATGGCATCTCTGGCTTGCCAGTTGTAGTTTCAAAAAAATGGCCTGTCAAATTAAGAATGACGGCTGACGTTAATTTATTTTAATTTCCACAACACTTTTTTGTGAGAAATGTTTAATAGCCTTCCTCCAGCTGTGTTCAGCTGTCTATGCATGTCACATACAAGCAGAGACATCTCAGATCAATCTGGCACTTTCCCTTGCATGTATTCAAAATAATGTATGGTAAAGAAACAATATTCTAAGTTACTTTGATGTTTTCACACAGAATTTTTTTTTTAAACATCGGTATACCATGAGCCCACAAACCATAAATTCCATAAATTTTGCAAAAAAAAAAAAACTTTTAATGAGAGTAAAAACACAAATACTACATCTGCTATATTATATCTGCTGAATACAGTTTCAAAGTTTCAATTGTTAAGTGAGCAAATCGTCATTTTGCTCCCAAAAGACATTTAACACTAAGACAAATAACAGCACGGGAGTGCCATAAAGTCATAAAACTTTAATTGCACCCTTTAAAAGGCTCTGTGTGGCAGTCCCACTTTTGTCAGTTAGTGGCCTTCAACTCAACAGGGTACCCAAACATAAACAGTAGACACGCACAGACACAGCACTAAGTCAGTATTACCATCTGGAGTCATGTCTCATCAGGTCTAAAGGCTGCCACAGCTTCATTGTGAGTGCCTAAATTAATCTAAACAATATTTAGGAAGGTAGAAAGCAGTTGTTAAGCGATACGTTATGAAACCTGACTCCAAGTTTTTGCTAAGTTGAGAAACACAGTATAATAGCCATTATAGCAAAGCTATCATCATTGTCAAAGAGGCCACCCACAGGCAGAAGGGGGTTGGTTAAAGGTTGCAACCCACATGATATGGTACAATATCTTTTAGTCTTTCAAACTGGTGTTGTGTGGCTGGATTACTTAGAATTTGTTATGTATGACTGAATGCAAACACTAAACAAACAAAATATACTCAACTGGTTTTGCAATTGCTCCACTGTAAAAATAAAAACTGAAAAAATAAACAAGAGCTAAAACACATAGCATTTCTTTGGAAATCAGTAGTGATCAATGTCACGTGGGTAGCCAGTGCCAGGTGTTGTGCAAGAAGCAAACATAGAGAGAGACAAAATCAGAGAGGGGCCTGGGCATTGGTTCAAAGTACACACTCCTTGACTTCCCGTTTTCAGTAAACTGCTTTTATGCTATGCTGCTATTTGTGTGAAAGCTCAGTCAATCTGGTTCCACTGGCATGGTAGTGTGCTCAACTTCAGAAGCCTTGTTTTGAGTATATGGTGAAAACTAAAGCTGTCTCACCCATTTGCAGCGAGGTTATCTGTAGTATTTTACACAGCTACAGATAGGAATTACATAAGAACCTGTACATCAAAAGATGCTGTTAATATGACATTTATTTTTTTTATTTTTTATTTTTCTCCGAAGAGTTTTTTGCGGCGCTAGTGGCTCGCATTTTCCACAACAGTAGGCTGACAGGAAGGGGGAAGNNNGGGACCGGGAGTCGAACCCGCGACGTCCGCGTCGAGGACTGAGGCCTCCAAACGTGGGGCGTGCTAAACCACTGCGCCACCACAGCACGCCCCAATATGACATTTATTAACAGGTTAATCTTTGTCGATAACTAGGGAACAGAGCAAAAAGCAGAACCTGGGAGAAGAAGTTCAAACTATGGGAAGCTTTTTGATATAGTTTCCTACTATACAATCATAAACAGATGAATCAGCAGACACACACACAAACACACACATTTTGTATTTCTTCCTACTATGCTCCCTTTATGCCCACAGGTGTATTTTACTAAGTAAGTAACCTTAAACTTAGTGACTCTTAAGGTATAAATTAATCATGCATGAACCAGTGGAAATTTCTGGCAAGTAGCAACAGCACACACACCCCAGGCCTGTGCTGAAATGGAGGGGCTAACACTTATTTAAACTGGTAATTTACTTGCAAGTGTTCATGGTGCTGGAGGAGAAAATAATGCCACAAATTAAAATGCGTCAGCCATCAGTATACGTTAAGCCAATTCTAAGGTATCCCTAAAGTGAAAGTAAAACATAAAGCTCAAATAGGTTTTTAATGTAGATTTTGATCTAAAGTTTGGGTGGTATGTTGTGCTTCAATATATGAAGGCGATTTTCAGGATTCTTCACACAACAACTTACTGAAGCAAAGTTCGGGTCTTAAAAGTTGCCAGAGTTGCTTGAGGTAGTACAGGAGTGAATGCAATTGTCTGACTATTAATATGTGATGACAGATTGCACAATATTTCAATCCCCAAAAATGTTCATATTGAAAGGCTTTCCTTATTAAGTGTTAGATCCTTTCAGATCATTGGTAAACATTAAGCAATTATAAAGCGTCAATGTCTATGCCAGGAAACCACTTAAATAAATTTTGTTTTGTTACTGTGGGTAAATTGGAAATATTTTCCTACCGACAAGAGCTAAAGAAATGCACAAAAGTCTTAAGCCAGACCTGGTTTGTCGTTTTTTGTGTCAGATTTAAACAATCAACTTTACACTCCAGAGAGAAGTTGCTTTTTTGGAAAATATTTATTTCAGTCATTGTGCTTGACTATTTTCAGAAGAATGATTTGACCATTAAGCAACATAAAATGATTGCCAAATACAACCTACACACATGGCTACATTTCAATCTGCACCTAAAGGTGCTATACCTAACTGGTTACAAAACCCTCTTTTTGTAGATGCTTTCACAGACATGGCATTTTGTGTTGAAAGTAACACCAAATGCAGTACAATGTAAGGTCCTAGATTAATATATTTCTGCTTCTTAAGGACATATTTTGCTAATTTGTTCTTGAAGTTTTAAAGCCACATTCTTTTTATGTTATGCTTATTTTACAGGGTACTGTTTCCTTAAAAGGCTGCCTCTAGCAACGAGCCTAGAGACACAACTACAAATTGATCTTTTGCCAAGGTGTCTCTTTTAAGTTAGACATAACACTGACTTCATCACTTATGCGTGAAATTGTTTTTTCTTTTTTCCTTTTCATCCTGATTGATTGACAATCAGACTTTTAGCCGCATTCAAACTGTCAGACCTGAAGCCAGATCTCTGATTAGGTAAAACATCACATTCAAACTGTGCACCTTCCAGTAGGACGTGCATTTAGTTAGTGGCTAAGCAAACTTGTATTGGCATCACAAGTCAATCGCAATCTGTTTTCATTCCAAAACACTAAATAAATATGTTAAAATTTAGGGATTATACAAAACCTTTAGTGCCACTGATTCAGTGTGATACAGAGTATCTGAAGTGCAAATAAACTTTTATACACACATAGTCATATTAGATATTGTTCTCAGAATGGCTTGACAATGTCTAACTTTCCAAGTCAAAACTCTTACAACTTTTTGGGCTTGAGACTCATCCAAGTACAGCATAATACATAATACAACCTACTTAAACATCAAAAAGAAACAGCTTATGAAAACAGATGACTCAAAGAATGGACTGTGAATACATGTTTAAAAAAATATTGACATAAAAATAAAATGATGGGCCTTTGTGAGCCAATTTTTAAAAATGGATCGCCTGAACAAGTTTGAACAGTGTTGTCATTCTATCAGAAACAAATCCAACTTCAACCATTTCCTTTAGAAATGCACTATCAAAACTGAGTTACCAAGTGTCACTGCAATTAAATCATTTATTTACTTTATGTGCCTGTGCCTGACTACAGTAATCTCTAGTGAATACAACTTTCCACAAACTTCACACACAGTTTCAATGTCCTGCACAAAAGACGCATTTGAAGAACTTTGTCACAGTCCACAAGATCTCAATATGCTAATTAGCCATTCAAAAGCATTGATCTCCCATGTGAGAAGTTTAGCATGACTGAAACTAAACTGTAATGTGTGCGCATACACTCCTTTGCTATTACATGTTTAGCTCAGCAGCTGCAGGTCTTGATTTTGGGCCTCCCCAGGAAATGTATGCTTCATTGTTGCATTTAAATTCATCCTTGATGTAAAATCAAAATTTGAAATTCTTTTTCACGCAACTGTGGTGGTTTCCTGAACAGAGGATTACACAATCACACGGAACCTGATGTTTTGCAGTTTATTTTTCTCCAGTTCTCTTATTACATGAACAAACACATAACACATGCACACAGTGCACGTTTCCAGCCCAGAAGGAACAAACTTCTTGGTGTTCAAAGAGAATAGGCGGAGACCTTCAAAGCCATACACAGAGCATGGAGGTCTGAATGAAGGATGCATTGAAAATGCTCCTCTTTTTTTGGTAGCCTTGCTGACAAAAGCCCTGCTTCCCATTCAGAAGACAAGGTCATTAGATAATGCACACATGGACCCCAAGGTCACACAGTGGGGGGCGAGATCCTTCAGTGAACCAAGCCTCTCACCCCATTCTAAACAAACTCTTCAGTGCCTTGAGATGCACATGTTCATGTCTACATTAAAAACATACATATTAGCTTGGACGGACAACTCCTCAATCCTTAAATCCTTCCAAATCGCACTGAAAGACTGGGTGGAGCTTAAACATTGCCAAATTCCTTTCCCACTTCACTTACTTAACTTACTTGTTGAGTGATTCTCACCAAGACTTTAAGAAAACAGTAATTTAAAAGCATAAGGTTCTTGCCATTTCAAAGCAAAACCTGCTCCGTGAATGCTTAGTAAAGCAAACCCAATAGCAAAGTCAGAAAAAAAGATCATCTTGCAGGTTAACAAAAAAGCAAACTATCCAGTGAGTGGTAGGTGGGTTTAAGAAAATGCCTCACTGACATGAGACTACAGAGGAGAATAGGCAGGCTAGATTGAGAATATTTAAGGCAAGAGTAGCTTGAATAACTAGTCATTACAACCAAGGTATGCTGAACAAACAACAAATCGTACTATGAATCAGACAACCATCTGCAGCTGAAGACCATACCAGCTGCCACTTCTGTTTGCTACGAAGGAACCATAGAGACACTCGGCATTGCGGCATCTTCGTTGTGCATTGTTTAAATGCCACAGACTATCAGATTAATGTTACTGACCATGTCCATTCCTGTATGATGTGGTAGTAGTAACCCATCATCAAATGGTTACTACTGGAAGGATAATGCATAATGCACCAATTGCCAAAGCCCAAATCACCTCAAACTGGGTTCTTGAAGGTGACAATGACTCCACTGTACTCCAACTGCCTCAAAGTTTCAAGCACTCAACCCAATCACAACAGAGTCACATCATGGATGAGCAGCTGAAAAGTCTTTTTGAAGCTATCGTGTCAATATAGATCAAAATGTCAGATTTTGGTTGGTATTTTGTATTTGTTGTTTATTGCAAAACAAAAGCAATTTGGGGAGTTTTGAAGCCCAGAGGAGACCTTACCCAATACTACTAAAGTGTACCTAATAAGAAATATGTTTTAACTTTCTCACCGAGTAGAGGTGACCTGTTTGTGCCTAAAGAGAGCACCAACTCTGACAAATGAAGTGTAAACAGGAAGAAAATGCAAAGAAAAATAGGCTGCTTTTGTTTGAAAAGATGGATGCATTGCCATGGTGACAGAGTGACCAAGCTTTGGGACAAAGAGACAGAGAGAAAAGCTAGAGCAAAGCCTCAGGTAGTCAAGTTACAACGTAATATGCCAGCAAAAAAAAAAAAAAGAAAAAGGAAAACACTACAATTCTACAAATATTTTTGAATTCAACAGACACCATTTATTGAAGACATCTAATGTGTATAGCGTAAAGTGTTGCTTTGTGTGATTGTTTCTTATGAATGCAGTGTTATCCGTCAAATTAAAGAGTCTCTCTCTGAAAAACGAGCCCTGTCAGAGATCAGCACAGCAGCAGAAACACGATCCCAGGAGAGCTCCCGTCAGAGAGACAGCAGGGCCAGGGTGAGGCCAGCAGCAGGCTGCAGGCCAGGTGCTGCTCTCCCCAGCGTCGGTGCATCGTTGCGATAAACCATAGTTGCACACATCTGCTACCACTGAGCTGGTAAATATAGCAGAAGTTGCGTGCAGCTTCCTGAGTTGGCCACCTCTACATCTCCGACTGGATTAATTCAAATCAAACCTCCCCTTACGCAATTGTGCGCGCACTCTCGTTGTGCATAACTGTGGCACTAGGAGACAATGTGAAGAGCAAGGAAGTTCCAAGAAAAGGCACGAAAGTATCACTTTCAGACTAAACGCGTTAATAAAAAGTTTTACCAGTTGGTGGAGGAGCGGGGGTTGAGGATGTCCTCTTTGGCTGTGAGCAGCGACAGGCTGTAGGTGTCAAGGTTGACCGTTTGCATGCTCATTATGGCAAAAAAAAAAAAAAAAGTTCCCGGACCACTCCCGCAAAACTTCAAGTGTTCACGGGTCCTGCTGGTGGTGGTGGAGGGTGGGGGGACTTTTTGGGGCTGGGGAGAGAGAAGGGGTTAATCTTATGGACTCGGCCACACAGTAGTTAACGAGCGGCCACGAAAAGACGCACAGGAAAAAAAGTGTTGCAGATTCAAGGCGATGTAGTTCCGAAGCAGAGCGGGCGATGTGTGCGCACTCACAGCTCGGAGGAGAGGCTGTGACTGCACGCTGCTCTTTGTGAGGGTGGGTGGAATAAGTTTTCGCCAAAAGCCCCACCTCCTGTTGAGAGAGTGGAAAGCATAATGACTTCACTCGCTGGGTCGCTGGGAGGAAAGGTGTTCCAGTGCAAGTCAAATGGCAACATCAGCCGTTCGCGAACTGTAAAAGTCTTATCTACTGCACATCGGCTGTTATGCAGCAGAAAATTTGAATATCTCGGAAATGTAATTGTAGTTATTTTAGTCATTCAGTTCCAAAGCTGAAACCATTGCAATGTGCTCATTACACGCAGACACTAAAGAACGTATCACTGATTACGGTTTACAGATATTTAAAACTAGAATATTACATACAGTATTATGCCTTATCCAGATTTGTATTTAATAAAAACAGTGGCTCAGCACATGGTCATTGACACCCTCCACAGCTCACAAGAGGTTATCACTAAAGATCACTAAAATGGTCATATGAAGCGCTTTAAACAAAGAATATCATTGGGATATTTGGTGGACCAAACAAATGTGGGAGGAAAACTTTTAACAAGTAACAAGGAAACTTGGAGAGGATTGCAAAGTCAGTTTAAGTTTGGAGGAGATGCTGCCTTTCAAATTCAGTTCAAATAAAAAATAAAAAAACACACTTTATTGACGCCAAAGGAAAATTAAACACAATTGGAACTCATATTATTTAAAATTTTTCAAACAGTTATTGTGTTATTGCTTCTGTTGTAGTCAGCACTACAAGAGCCACCACACTCACATGTATTCAATTCAATTCAGTTTTATTTACATAGCACCACTTCACAACAAATGTCATCTTGAGGCACTTTACAAAAAAGAAAAAATGTTTCTATTCAAACGTACAAAACATCCAGTCGATCCTGGTTATCAGAAAGTGCAGTAAGCTCAGTTAATTATTCAAAATAGTTTAAAAGTAGTTTCTGTCTAAGGGAACTCAGCAGATTGCATCGAGTCATTGACTTGCAGCATTCACTCCTCCTGGACGAGTACATAGTGACAGCAGAAAATCAATTTACAGCAATTCCTCATACTGAGAAGGTCTGTAGAGACAGTGGAGAGGAAAAACTTCCCTTCAACAAGAAGAAGCCACAAGAAGAACCGGTACAAGCAGCTCTCTGTATTGGTTTTATGTTATATTCAAAATTTTGAAAACAAAATAAACCATAAATTTAAGCTGTAGGTCATATTCAGTAAATTAATGAGATATTAAACTTTTCAATAATATTGTAGTAAGTCGGGACGTCACATTGCTGTAAGTTACACTCTTTCAGCATGAAGATAAATGAGTAATTTTATTCATTTGGTGGTAATTGCATTAATAAAAGAGCTTTGTTAGAACAAATATACTGTTGATAGAAGCTGCAGTGGTTAAAGTCCAGTGGTTGTGGTTATTCTGACAGGCTTTCTAAATCCTTTCATGTCTTTAAAATGGCCCCAATGGGCCTTGGCAGACTGCAGAAAAGCCAGTTACAGAACAGGCTCTCTCAACAAGCCGCAGAGAGGACCAATTTCATGGGAACTGGGTCTGATTATTACAAAAAAAAAAAGCAGTCTCAGTTTTAAAGAGCAACTGGGGGTCTCTTCAGTCACACACTCATGCAAGCTGACAACAGACTCTTAGACAGCATTTGCACTACAGTCACACACACTGTGAATACTCGTGCAGTGGGTCACTAGCACAAGGGTTTAGGACTGTGGATTATGTGAATGTCCCTGAGCTCTTTAATTTGCTTAGCTGCCATTCTTAGATAATCCAGGAAAGATGCAGAGGATAAAAGTCACAGGTTTTTACACCCTGAAATCTCATGCCTGTGTTATTCACAAGAATTGTTTTGTTTGCTTGTTTTTCATTACGAGCCGTTATACCAAACTTTTGATTTATGGGGAAATAGTTCACAGAGTAGTCCTCTGAAGAACATTGACACAGACACATACAGGCCCCAGTGAAAGAAAAGCCTCCAATTTTTCTTCTAGAGTGTCTCGCAAAAGTATTCATTCAACAAGACAGTAATATATAATTTTCAAGATGTTAAAAAAAAAAGAATAACAGCTGTTCTGTGAAGGTTTCAGAGGACAAAAGGCATGATGTTCAAGCCACAAAGCGGGCAGGTCTGGGACAAAGTTGTGGAGAAACTAACACCTTGAGCAGACCATTGATCAAGGTGGTGACAGCCTCATGCTGTAGGGATGGTTTTCTTCAGCAAGAAAGGGAAACGGTTAAGAGTTAGCGGGAGGATTGATAGCTAAAAACAGAGCAATCTAGAAAGAAAAACAGAAAAAAGGCTGGAAAACATGAGACTGGAGAGGAGTTTCACTCCAAGGCAACATACAGTGACGTGCTTTCAGATCAGAATCTGTCCCAGATTCATATAATTTCCTCCCAGTTCACAGTTATACACTACTATGTGTTGGTGGATTTAAAAAAAAAACCACTAACTAAAATACATTCAATTTTGTGGTCATTATGAGTTAAAATTAGAAAAAAAGTATTCACACCTCTAACAAAAATGTAGGTTTTATTCTCAGGATTTTCTCCTGATATTTTGTTTGATGTTTTACAACATGTGATCTATAGGCAAAAATGGGAGTTCAACATTATAAATTTCACTTATTAGTAGAAATATCTAAAGATATCTAAAGACTATATATATACTATATGGTGATACATCTGTTATGTTCATTTGAATTGCTAGTTCAACAACAGCACATATGACACTTAGCAAATTTAATGCCTTCTGGGAGGATTTGTTTAGTGCTGAATGCGCTCTTACCCCACACACACTTTTAATCCATTTCCATTCAGAGTTCTGTGACTCTGCTGATTTGGCTGGAGTTGGCAGGACAAGGAGCGTGACATCCTCGCGCCGGCATTATTCTTACGACTTCCTGCTATTAGGAGCTCTCCTGCCTTTCCAGCCTCCCAGCCCTTAATGGTGGATGAGAACTGCAGTGCTGTTATGCTCCACTTCAGAGGACTTTGGCATTTCCTCTGCTGGGGTGCGGTGGCAGCTGTTGTTGAGGATGGGGTATAAATGTGGGAGTTTTGTAAGTCCGGTGGGGATTTGTGTGTCTGTTTGTACATATGTGTTAATGTGAGCTAATAGGGGATTTCTTTTCCCCCCATTTAGTGAGTTTTCTTCTCCAGCGGTGGAAGTCTGATTGTTCAGTTTCCTGTCTTCCTGGCACAGTCTAAACCAGTGGTCTGAGTGTGGGTGACAGAGTGCTGAGTGGTCCAGTCAGACACGTCCTCCAAGGGTTCCTTTTGTTCCCACTCAGCTCTTTACCTCACACAGATGTCTTGGAAAACAACTGTAGTTCATATGAGTGACCTATGAGCTTAAGATGTTACATGAAACATCTTAGTCTTCAACTAAGCTCCTTCTTTGGAGGCTTTTCAAATTGCAGATCTTGATTGGGGAATAACAAGGTTTTCATGAAATCAGACGTACAGTGTGATGTTAAAAGGTCAGACATGTGTTTGGAGTACCTGAGTCACACCTTGAGCTCTGCACTGCTGACTTGTTGCACCGCACCGGCAATGTGTTTGCCAAAATGCCTGTGTGAGATCCTTCATTTGGCAAGAAACTGTTGACCCTTCATGAGTATCTGCGTTCAAGTCGTCCTTAGAACCACACTTCACTGCAAGATATTCAAACATGTTGACATTTGCACCAATGAATTTCACACCGTCTGAACTTGACATGCAAGATTTTATCCACTCGTCAAGATTCGATCCTATTTATTTATTGTGCAATGACAAGAGAGGTAATTGGCAGGGAAACTATGCAGTTCAACTGAAATAGATCTTTGTGCCAAATCGCGCTGGAGAACATTCCTTCGTTTATCAAAACTGGTAACTGCAACACATTCCTTGGATTCTAGTATGATGGGGTTAGACTATAGTTCATTTTTTAACATTGATATTGGGTATTGTTCCAAGTGGCTGCTTTTCAAACAACAAAACCTAACTGAATAAATGTTTCTGCACAGGTCATTGACGGGTGAGCAGAAGCAGAAGAAGGAAGTTGTGTAGTTGTTTGGCACGTCATCCTCAAACTACAGCATATCAGCCCATGAGTGGTGAGGCATTTATCAAAAGTAAGGCAGCTCAATGTCCATACTTATCTCGTGAACTCATTTATTTTCCAGAAGACACTTTAGCAGAGCTGGTGTTTGAACTAACTTCAAATTACGCAAAGATTTTTGTTTCCTCTGAGTCAAGGCCACGTCAAACGTTTTACTATCCTATTACATATCCCAGTATTTCCCAGGTGTTTTAATTCCTTTTACCAGACAGTGACAGTGCCTTGCAAAGGCTTTCATACGCAAATTAAATCTTGTTAAAATCACATACTTTGGCGTATTTTACTGAAAGGACATATGATTAACCAACACAAAGTAAAATAGAATTTTTAAGCGGAACAAAAAAATTAGACATGGTTTAAAAAAAATTAAATTTATTTTTAAACTGAAAAGTTAAAAAAAAAAAAATAAATAAAAAATCTAAACTGTTCTTCTGAGTCACAAGTCAAACAACTTTCCACATCTGTAGGGTTTTTTTTTTTTTTTTTTGCTGAACAGCAAAAACCAAATCAGATTGAATCCGGATTATTTATATACATTTGTTTTTACAAGTTGCTTTAGGTCTGTGACTGGGTCATTGTAAATCATTTAAACAAAGTACTCTTAGAGTTGTGGTCACAATTTGCCATTGTATCATTTAATTTTAGGCATGTATGTAAAAAAGGAGTATGTGGGAAAGACTTTAAAAGACGTGAGTGGGATTATGCATAACAAACATTAATCTGTTACATAGGAACTCACAAAGCTGTCAGGAAGAGGCAAATACCACAAGGATGTCCCCTTGAAAGACAATTGGGCTCAAGTCAGAGACAGACAGACAGACAGACCTGATAACAGGAAGGGAACACGACAAACGCACAGCCACGCAAAGCGAAGCAACGTCACGCTTATCTTTTGGCTCTGATCTGCACACATTCTGTGAATCTGGAAGTCTTCTCATCCGTCTTCCAGGCGAGGTCAGTGCTCAGCTATGCAGCTTCACAACAACCTTGAGATATCTCTCTGCATGTGCACTAGTTAGCCACACGAGTGTTAGTGTAAATGAGCTACGTTGCATTTAAATGTACATTCTTTTTCTTAATGACAACTAAAATAGGATTTTCTAAATTGGATCCTCCCATTTTTAACTTTCCTTTGGGATCAATGAAGTTTTTGTGAATCTAAAGTTTAATGACATCATAAACAGAGCCATATGGCTTCCACAAAGTTTCTCATTCTATGACAGGCCTAAACAATTAAAAGCCTATGTAACTTTCAGACTATTAAAACAAAACAGTTCTTTACTTACAGCTTCTTTACACTGTAGTGTCATAGTTATAAATGTTTAGATTTGAAAGGCTCAGATTTAGAGATGTGTGTCCAGGGTTTGTTTAAGGAGCAAAGCAAAGGGAGGTCTGGATCAACATCAAGCAAATTAATTATAAGGAGACCTGACAATGTGAAGGAGTGTGCTGTTATTGAATCTGTTGCCCTCCTTCAGGTAGTGTCTTTCGCATGTAATTGTCTTTTACAAAACTTTTAGGTGAAAGTGGAAAGAAAATTGTGTTATTTTTTATCAAATAAAAATCTGAACCTTGCCACTCAGGTCGGCTGGAGGTTGACAAATTTAACGACTGCGTTTTTTAGAAAAAGCCCAATCAAGACGAACATCATCAAGCTGTATATCACTGACCTTTTGGAATCCCCACCGCACTCCCAAGTGTTATAGTCTCTGTGTTTTCTTCCAGGATTGTCCAGTATTTAACTTCATCCATCTTCCCATCACCTTCGATTAGCTTCACTGTCCCCACTGAAGAAAAGGGTGGTGCATGGTGCTGCCACCACCAGTATTCACAAAGGGGATGGTGTTTTCGGCCACACATAACATTTTGGAAGGTGACTTCTGAAGGAAGATGGTTTCACTGTTTTATTTATGTGTAACTTAGGAAACTGGGCTGGATATAAATGAGTACTTTTCTAGTTTTTTCTATTTGTAAAAATCCTTAAAAGCATGTACCAGTTTATTCCCACTGCACAAAATGTGCCACATTGTGTTAGTATAATTTAAAATCCTAATAAAACACATTATATGGTTAGTTAATGTTCAAGAGGAGTGATTCTTGCTCAATATGCTGCACATTATGCAGCGTGGCTCTTATATTTAGTAGGCTGCTGCCATATTGGTGTGTTTGACAGTTTAGACGGTAAATCCCCAAAGACATGAACATTTTTAGCTTCTTAATGTGGACAAAAAATGTAATGGTGATGGATTCATGCAGATCCTCGCACTATGATGTTAAGATTGCTATGAATCCTCCGTCAGCTACTTCAGAGCCAAATTTTTCTGCTGATCAACAAATCCCGACAGAGAACGAGCGCTGTACATTTACATCTACTTTATCTGCTTCTAAGAAGCAAAGGAAATGACATCCAGATGTGGTGATGTCAGCTCGTCTCAGTGACTCCCAAAGCTGTGTGCTGCGAGCAGGGGCAAGGTTTTGTGGGAATTTTGAACACAGTCCGTGACTCAGACTTGTTCTACCTAGAGGTCTGTAATCAGTCTGTAAACTGATGGTGGCGTCCATGGCAGAGCTACAACATGGATATTTGATTGCTTATTTAACAGGGGAATCAAAGGAAAACTGATGCACGTCACCATCTAGTAAAAGTCAGCTTGTTAACTTCGGACCAGTACATTTTTCCAGGAAAACTAGAGGTAAGCGTGACTGTAACAGACACATGTAAAAATAGCATCTACACTCAAATATTCTTCTGCTCTGTGGCGCTACCTTCCCCATTGACCCTTTGAAAGTATCAATTATCAGCCACATCACTAAATGTCGTCATTGCAACTTCATCCCCCATGTTGCTGTGGGTCTTTGTGATCCTTTTATCTGTGTAATTAAAACCTACAACTCCCAGTGTGTTGATCTTTTGGACGCACACGTCTCTCTTTTCCTTTGATAATATGTAACAGGACAAGATGTCATTTTAAATTAGTAGTTCGAGTACTGTTATTTTCTTTCTGTGTAGCACACAGCGGCTGCATAGCTCCTTTTCGCCACAAGGTGGCAAAGCTGCATCAACCTTAGTGTTTCTGTATGTGATGCTTAATGCTTTAGGGTAGTAATAAACAGAAGAAAAAACAGAATAATTGTGGTTTAAAAAAGTATTTTGTTTGCCTTTTATTTTGACTTTTTATTAACACTAGATTCTGCTCTGTGCTTTAGTGGAATCGCAGACAACTGTAAGCCCATTTATACCTCAGCAGAGCAAGACACAGAAACCACCACAATTATAGCTAAACGTTTCTAGTTCCCTCGAACCAACACACAGACCTTAACTAGATTTAAAGAAAGTTAGCTGAAAATTTTGGTTCACACTTCTTCAGCTCTTTCTCTTCCCACGTCCTCTTCACAGCAGGAGGTACTTTGCTGGAGATAGAAGCAGTTACTCCGATTGTTGGACACTGCCACAGATTCTTGGTTAAATTTAGATTGAGACCATTCCAACACTTGACTATGTTTTGATACAAACCATTTTATTCTAGTTCTTGCTGTATGTTTTGTGTGGCCGTCCTGCTAAAATGGTGATCATTTGGATCTGATGGTTAAAACCAGCACACATTTGATGTTTCCAATAGGTTAAGAACCTCAAATACACATTTAAACAGGTTTTTGAAAGGATAAAACAGCCCGTCGTTAAGCTTCTGAGGGCTCTAACCTTACTGCAAATGAAAGTTTGCAGTAAATCAAGAGCTGGATCTGGGGAAGAAACCAACAAGTTCAAGTATAACTTGAACTTGTTGGTTTTACACATATATATATATATATATATATATGTGTGTGTGTGTGTGTGTGTGTGTGTGTGTGTGTGTGTGTGTGTGTGTTTGGGGCTGCATAAATGAATTGACCCCAAGAAGAATAGTAGAGTTTCACAATAAAATAAAAATTGTGTATCTTCCACCAAGATTTTTTAAATTACTTTTATGGCAATAAGTGGAAGTAAATTTTTGACCTGATCTGTACACTGACATTTTCTAAATCTGCAGCTCTATGACATTTAGATATATAAAAAAAATACTATCATAAAACCAACATAAGCTTTCTTTCTGTTTTTAAAACTAAAATGGACGCTGATAACAAAAATCACACAATTACAACACACAAGAATTTTTTTAAAAGATTAACAGATTTAATAAAATTCAAGTCAAACATCAAAATACTGAAATGGCAGAAAAAGATTTTTTTTTCATGTATTTCTTTTTTTTATTTTGTACAAATCACAGTGGTTTAAAAATATTAAAAAATTTTAGTTTCAAAACTTTTTTGCAACAGCAGCAAAAACATTCAGATTTTTTTTTCTTTTTTATGTCAAAGCCCTTAATAACATGTGAGTGTGGTGTGCTCTTTTCTTTTTAACTTTTATAACATAACATAAACACCGACTCTAAATAACACCCATAAGAGTTTATGGAAACAAAAGTGCATAACAATACTATACCATAGATACAATCCACTTACAATTACAGTATTGACCGGGAGTTAATTACAGCAAGTCTGTCAATATAAATGACTTCATACATTCCTACTTACACTCTAACTTAGTTAATACAGTGTGCTGTGCACTTAAAAAGGTGAGAAGTTACTTGCAGCTGGAATTGATCAAATTTACAACATTTGCTGTACTTTGGATAATCCCCATCTTCATTAAAGCATACATATGCCAATATTTTTGCCTTTAATCCAGCCTATTGTTAAGCTAGTCCTCTTCAACTGAAAGGATCCTATGTGTGATTGCAGTATAAAATGACAGATAAACAGTGGAAGCGGTAATTGGATTTGACTTTGAGAGAGCGAAAAACAGAACACAGTATCTTAATGCTGATCGAGATGAGTATATAAAGAGAGAATACAAAAATTATTGTTAGGCTACACAAGAGAAGGAGCAGGCACCTGGAAGAGTGCAGTAGAAACTGCTAGTTTCAGCACTCAAGTCACCTGTGGTGCAGCTTTAGCATAGATGACAATACACATTAAACTTGTTAAGCTCTTCAGGTTATCAATTAAAATTACAAGCATTATTAAATTACTTAATAGAACAGGAAGCCAACTCATATATTATCCAAGACGCTTAATCTTAAAAAAGCTACTCTCTTTTACGTTAATGTGTTGTATATTTCTTGGCTTCACAGACATACACATGAGTTTAGTTGGCTATCGGTGCATTGCTGTCATTCTGTACAGAACTGAAAGTGAGATTTCACTAAAGGCACAAGAGAGGAGACACCAAAGCAAGCAAATTATTGTGAGGTGTTCTCTCCGTCACTAGGCCTCACAATGAAGCAGGGATACCAGCCAGAAAAGTAGGAAGAAGTGCTCCGAGGATGAGACACAGAGGGAGAATAAAAAAAACAATCTGATGAAAATACATCCAATATCAAAATGTGAGAACATGTAACTTTGGCTTGTTGGCATCACGTGCTTGTCTTTTTTTTTTGTTGTTGTTGTATATAATAAAAACTCCCACATCTTCGTCAAGGTATTTAGTAACTGTAATTAAAGCCCTAATAACATAAGTTCCAGAAAATCAAACGTCTACATATCTGTCACCTAGGAAACTTTTACTTTGCACATTTCCTTCACCTATACATGCAAGCTGTTTAGAAACATGAAATGCTTTGTGTATACTTATTCACTTTAATACCCAAACCATCAAATATTTTTAAAATCACACGATTAACCTTATTTCATTACATTAATAGTAACAGCATACAAGGGGACATCTGTGGCATCAAACAGATATTCTAAATTAGATTTCAAGCTCATGTCTTTTGATCTCCGCACATTATACCCTAAAAAATGCAAATGCTAAATGCTCTAATGCTACATTGAGTTGTCAAAGACGTGAATAAAGTCACCAAAAAGTCCTTCAAGACACTAAATGCAGCCTGTTATTCAGCTTATCGGAGCACAACCTTTAAATAAAATGTTAATAACTTAAGTGGAAATTTCATGCTACAGTCAAATAAGATGGTTTAGAAACTATCTTATTTAAGAGAGAATTTCATGCTAACTACAGAAACACATAGAACACAAATTGCATTTTAAAGTCACACCAACAAAGTCTGGACATCATGCAAGTTCATTGCACTCCACAAGATGTTGTACCCGCCCAGTGCACAGGCCCGCCGGTGCATTTTACAAAGCTTTGATTTCTCACAGTCAGTGGTTTAGAAGTTATACTGCAGGAGTCAAGCATCCATGTTTACTGGCTACCTTTTAATAACTTGGATTATAAAGAAACATAACTGTACTGGAACAGCATCCTACTCAAGTTTTGGTACCTCTGCATCAAAAGGCCTTTTTATTAATTGATGTAACATAATCTCTCACTACAAAATAGTGAATATAAGTAAACTGAATTAATAAGGACAAAAAATACCACAGTGCGAATAATTATATATGTAAGAAATTTGAAAACAATCTTTTTTTTTTCATAAATCCTACTTTTTAAGTTTTTCTGAAGGTCTGTAAAAGGATCTTGAACAGATCTTTACCTGGGGTGCCAATAATTGTGGAGGACGCTGTATATCTACTGCTAAGCCATTTCATTAGAACAACCTTGTCTCAAATTTCTGTTTGAAGAAATAAAAAGAGCATTTATCTGCATAAATATCATACCCACAGATTTAAAAATTATCTCCCTCAAAAGACACCAAAAAACATTTTACAGTTCTGACATTATCATTGAATCCTACTACTACCATGCCGGTTACTGCAGAACCAGTCTGCAGATTGAATCATAAGGCACAAGGACACAAGATCTGTTTAGCGATGATTCTGTGGGAAACAAAATTCCTCCTCTTAAATTTCCTACAGCACTGCAGTTGTGTGACTTCAAATGTTGATGGAATCATTCCACAGCATGTGGAAAGCGACTGACGCTGACTGAGGCTTGCTCATTTTTACTCAGTTTTCTCGTTCTCACACCAAATCAGCTCAATTCTCACTCGGGCCAAGTGAGAACCTATACGACTTCTATTCTGGTAGTTGAAAATTGCTTTGCACACCTCCTGTGGAACAACAGCATAATGTACCACATGCCTCACACAATCTATCCATCTCAGAGAGTTTGCCTGGGCAGAGCTGTGGGGCGCAAACCCGCAAATAGAAAACGTGCTACTAAAAACTCACAGCTGCAACTTTTTTTTTTCTTTCCACATTCAAATGAAAGCGCAAAGAAATTAGCACCCTAACTGAGAAAACCCTATTTGCTCAAACTGGTGAAACAACAACAAAAAAATGAATCTAAAGAAATGCCCAATTTTTGTGTTAGCTAGAAAGAATTAATAGATCACATTGGTTTAGAATATAAAAGCAACAAAAGACATCCAAGGATTTAGAGCAAACCTCAACCTCTAAAATCTTTTATCAGCTTTTTACAGACTCTGTGAATAGGAAAAAAAATCAAGTTTATAAAATTTGAAAACTATTGTAAAGTTTCTGTAAGTTCTGCACAAATAAATAAACCATCAGACAGTCCTCTAAACGATGTGTGTCTCTGTGCTCATGTGGACACTGTTTTCAGCACCAATGTTTAATTCTAGCAGAGAATGGAAGGCAATGTTTTAAATGGACCATCTTTATTTCTTACAACCAGAGCCAGCCCATTGGGTAAGGTGGGTGTTCCTGCTTAACCCTATAGAGCTTGTTCTCACAGGTAGTAGCTGAATAATGGCAGTAAACTATCCAGATTTATTTGCAATATTATATGTAAAAGAATACTGAAGTTAAATTAGGACTATTAACATAACTAGAGTTGCCCATATCAAGCTTTTCCTGGGTAATGCAGACTTCAACTTTTTTGTTTGTTTTTGAGGTCTGACCTGCCAATTTCAAAAGTCGTCATAAATAAGAAGTTTTAAGCGGGTTAGTTTGCTTACCCCTTGGGCCGGCTCTACTTGTAACAAGCATCTAATACTGCCTTCTGCTTCTAAAACTTGTTCTAGTTTCTACTATAGCCCCTCCCAAGTTAGAAAATGTAATTAAACAAAAATAAAGGGAGAAGGAAGAACTACACCTTTGGTATTCAGAATCAGCTGAAAACCCTTTTAAGTATCCAATATTTTAAATCCACTAGAGAACTGGTGTATGTACTTTTGTAACACTCTGCAAGGAGAAATTAATATATTTGATAAATACAATAAAACACCCACTACGGAAGTGATAGGACCCTGAGCAGTGCGACCCCTGGTGGTGTACAGGTGTAAAGGCTTGCTCCAATGGTTCAATGCACCTTAGTGGCCGAGGACATTTAATGCTGCATTAAATTTCCCCTTCATGACAGAGGTATTAAGTAAGGCTAGCCCTTTAAAAAAAAAAAAGTACATCAGTGCTAAAGAGTGGCTCCATTTCAGTCTCCATGAACATTTTGAAAATAAGTGTTGAGTGCAGAAAGATGGTTTGCAGGGTTATATGACAAAAGAGATGTGAGGACTAACTAGTAGATAATTTATGTCTATTTTCTCAACTATCTATGTAGCTGAGAATACAATAGAACAATTGCATCTGTGGTTGCAGTGGTGATTTCTGGCTTTCTCTGAGGTCTTTGCTCTTTTACCCTAATATAATAGCATCCCAAATTGCTCCAAAATGCACATTAAGTGATTAAAAGATAAGTAATAACAATGAGCTAATTGTCAGTGTTAGTTTCTGCATCTAGTGCTGGTTTCACAAGGGTGAAATGTGGAGATGCATCTGCGTGTGCTAGCAAACAGTCTGTATAAGAGGTGAAGGCAGACGTAGACTCCCCCACCCGCCAAAGGGAGCAGCAGTGTCAAATGTGTAAAAGTTATTAAGGTCGATGTGAAGGTTGAAGACTGAGAAAAGAGAGAGAAAAGAGAGCCCTTGCTTCCAGTTCCAACACTCCAAGGCAATTGGGTGCTGGTAGAGGGAGAAAAAGCATTTACGTACAGGAGGAAGGGTTACTCTGCACCGCCATTGTCCTTTTAGAGATCACTGCATCTCAACTTGGAAGCATCACTATATTCCACACATACACTCGCACATTCATGCAAATACCCTTTCTGTTGAGTCCCAATCTGTCCCACCACCAAAACACAATTGTGTGGCGGCCCACTCCCACCAAGAGGCACATACACTCCTCCCGAGCATGCAGACATTCAGGAATACTAGCACTGAGAGTTATTTCTCCACAGATAGAGGGATCACAACCATTCTCCTCTGAATTTGCTAATCCACGGGTTAGCGTCCGCTGAGGGGAAGATCCAAGAGCTAGACGTGGAAAACCCCTTAGGAGACGTGTGGAGAGGAAGACGGGTGTCTCCAGAAACACCAACCCCGTTTGGTGTGCTGCTTGCGCAGGATCTCTTCCTCGCGTTCACGCTCCTTTTGAGAACGCAGGTAGCGGTCTTCCTCCTTCAAGAACCATACAGGAGGCCAACGCTGCTTCTCAAAATGCCTCTGGTTTTCTGCGAGAAAGAATGCAAATTTGTCCTCAAAAATGCTGTTTGTGCAAATATCATTTGTAACTGATTTAAGGTAACAGGCTAATGAAATTCCTGAATGTAGAGAAATTGCATTCTACATTTTGGTTGAAACTAAAATTGCAGAATAACAGAAAAGTAATGAAATGGACTTTAGAGAGGAAGGCAACCAGGGACAGGAGAGGAACTTGACTGCAGCATACCTGGAGACATAGCCTTCATGTCTTTGGGAAACTTGCGGCAGATGCTATTATAATTGGTGCAGATGTGATGAAGACACCAAGTAGAAAGCTGTTTGGCATTGTGGAACTGTGACAAGAAAAAAAGAGAAAGTATTACTGCTCAAAAGAAATAAAAACTAATGTATGTCTGTATGAAATGAATACAAACTAATTCACCATACATGACCGCAAACTATTGTCTACATAAATGCACTTTTAAGTCAAAACACACCTGTGAAACTTCAAGGTAAGCTAGCACCTGTCCATCAATGTCCACTCCTTTCACTGCCAGTTGCAGTAGCTCATCCACAGCATGCTGCTCTGAAGAGGCAAAAAATTAAAGAGAATAAAGTGTTTTCTAGTTGCATGCATCACTGACAAGTAATTCTCTAATCCTTTGTGTTAAACCACATTAGAGGTAAAGGTTTTCATTATTCTTAAGTTATAAAATAAGTTTGCAAAATGTGAATCTTAATAAAACAATGTTCAATTGCATTCAGTTGGTAGGGGACAAAGAAGAGAGTGGGGTTTAGACTCTGCTGTGTTCATAGCACCCCACACAGAAATACTTACCAGTGAGGGCAACGAGTCGTGGCAAACACAGACGGTTGGCCAGAACTATTAGTTCCATGGGCTCCAATCCAGGACACGGTGTCAGGAGACCACAGTACAGGAACTCAAGCACTCCACGCATACATGCTGTACTGGTGTTAGGAATTGATACCTATAATATAATAGCAGCAAGAGAAGATGGGGGTAAACTGTAAAATTGTGTACATTAATGAAATTGCGTGCAATGCAAATACAATGCAATAAATAGAAAATATGAAGTGCTGAAAAAAAAAAAAA
The DNA here is from genome assembly GCA_903066825.1 of Alfaro cultratus. Classification (NCBI taxonomy): domain Eukaryota; kingdom Metazoa; phylum Chordata; class Actinopteri; order Cyprinodontiformes; family Poeciliidae; genus Alfaro; species Alfaro cultratus. The sequence goes on from CAEFZX010025306.1 coordinate 31,779, forward strand.
AAAACAGGTCCCAATGGTTCTCAGTCCTCGTGGTGCATGTTTGTTCATTATATACTATACACTCCTCTGAAAAGGATCTATTGTCACAGTTTTATTACATTACATATAACCAATTCATCAGCAGCTGATGAAACAGAAGGAAGATAAAGGTAAACCATTACGATAGAATGATCCCCCAGGAGGTCTTTGAACCTACCCACTCCGTCACTTTACAGTCTCCACTCTCATAAACAATTAAGAAAATGCCAGCATGGTGTGGTCTCTCATCCCAGAGAAAGGTAGTCTCTATAGTTTAAAGCTCTAGCTAAGCAACCGGTTGCATTAATGAATGGACTCAGATGTAGTGACATATACAAATAAGAGCTGTAATCTATACAATTGGTATTTTGTTTTCAGAATTCCACCATTATTAGTTTACTACATGCTAAATTAGAAAAATATTAATGGTAAGACTAAAGTGCAGAAGTATTAGATGTTAATACACAGATGTCAGACAAACATCTGTGATGACCTACAGAGTAGGTAACAAAACAACAACTAAGCATTCAGGTCAAAAGATGTGAAAGAACTAAGAAATAAATGTAATAATAACCGACATGATGACTCTGCAGATGGCTGCCTTGGTACTGTACTCGATTGCATTGTGCATTTTTTCTACATTTGCTGCCAAGATACGGTTTCTTGCACCAGAGAGCAATTCGTAAGCATCAGGCAGTTCTCTGAGCAGTTTTTCATCGACCCAGAGAGTTTTCTGAGATCCTGGTTGGAAACATGGAGGCTCTCTGTGGGATTTACCGGAGACATAGACAGTGGATACAAACATCAAGCTCCAGACTCTCCTTATTGTTCTTGGGGATTTTAATAGCACAAACCTCTCAAATGAACTACTTAAGAGAGACAAACAAACTGAATCGCTGCTACAAAGTCTTCAAAGCAGCAAACTGAGCAGTTCCTCACACAGCTTTAGGATTCTCTGATCACTATCTACTTCATCTCATTGGGCAGGCAAAAACTTAGAACCTCTGTCTGTTGTTAGGACTGTAAGGAAGTGGACTGATGAGTCAAAGCAGATGTGACAGGCTTGTTTTGACTGTAAAGACTGCAGTGTTTTTACAGCTTCAGCCGCTGACCTAAATGAACTTGCTAAAACTGTGACACATCCGTATTTTTAAGTTTAAATGTGTAGACCAAATAATATAAACGCCATGCACTTTCCAATGCAAAGCATGTTAACTAGCTTGTAGTTTAAGCAAAAAGACGAACAGCTGATTTGTCATTTAAAAGAAGATTGTTTTAATTTGGGATTTTGAGGATGATTATGAAGAGTTCAGTTCATGAAGCTTTGACCACATCTAGTTACCTACATGACATAGCATATTCAAAACACACTGACCCCCTTTTGTTCAGCACTGAAAACAGTTATTTTGAGTGTCTGGGTTGAGAAACTACACTGTGTAACCATGTCGTAAACTTCTGCTTCTGTTTTGAAAATATATTTTGTGTGGTTTAAAGCTTCAACAAAGAAGACTCAAACTGACATAGAAACAGAGCGCATTCTAATTGCTAACTTTTGGCTGATACTGATGTATAAAGTTTTGTGGTCAGCCTCGTTCTGATTTCAAGAATTATGTTTTCAGCGACATGGCATGAGTAACGGCAAATAAACTGCAACATGACTTCTAAAGTAATTAATTATTTATGCCCCTGATAAGTTTACATTTAAAAGGAATTAAATTCAATTAAGAAGAAGGTCCACTAACAAAAATTGTCTGTTTTTGTCTTCATACTAGTTTAAACGGTTGGATGTCAAAGAATATTCTATAAATGGAAAATTATTTATGGCATTCTGGCAATTCTTTTAATTCCTGACCGGCTGTTTGCATGTTTCCATTGATATTTTGAATATTTATCTTTGGTGATGATCTTCATGTCTGTGACGTTTCAAGGCTTCCTTCTAATCACAATAAGATTAACTTCCTCTGCAAATTCTCTATCAGACTCAAGACAAGACTCTGACAGGGCCCCATTAATATTATTATTAACAATAATTTTAACATTAATCATGATTTGCTTAACAGTAAAGTCCATGACTCCAGAAAATAAAATACATAACTAAAAATACACATATATAATTTACTTATTATTAAGCAGATTGTTTCAGAGTTTCAATCATAATTTTAAACTTCAACAAAATTATTCAAAAGTGTTTGAAATTTATTTATAGTTATTCTGAACACATGAACCCTTGTAACCTGAACTAGCAGCCTTTGGAAAGAGACTGTGAGATCTTGTTGCATAACACAGTCGGAAGAACTTCAACTTAAAGACAGCCCTCAACTTCCTCTGAGGTTAGGCAAGGTCAGGCACCCATGCCTTACAAGAAGCTGAGCCTGAGAGGTGAGCACATATAAGGTAACAAATCTTGAGAAATATTGGTTTCAGTGAAGGTACTCTCCTTCAATGAAGACGTATTAAGAGAAACAGCCTTTTTAAGATGTCAATGTTCTGTAGCCTTTGTGTAATTTTCTCAATGTTTCTAAATACAGGTAATCTATGACAACTAAACAATATGGACACTTCACACAGCAAGCATAGCATTAAGATCTCAGACCACCACATAAAAACAAAGCCCATGGCACTAATTTGTCTGTGGTTTTTATTGAGGTAGAGAGCATGGCCTCTGAGAACAGAAACAGGAAGTCAGAACTACTGCTATGCACATGTTTTTATACGTGTGAATGTAGTTGTTTTCTCAGCCTGGTGAAACAGATTTTCACAAAGACGTGTGCCTCAGTTTAATTTAAGGTAAAAAAAACAAAAACATCTGAAGTCTTTTATCAAGCAAAGACTAACAAAAGCAGTCAATTGTGTGTAAATGCATTTACTCATAAATTCTTATCTCTGGACATTACGTGTTTAAGTCATCGAGAGATGTGGTTATTTACACCACCCGGGAGTGAAACAAGGATTAGTAGGTCAATCTGATAGAGAACCATATGTGGTTTAGGTCAGGGGTGCCCAAAGTCGGTTCTATTTGTCAATCTGTAACAATAACTTGGTAATACCAAATTACCAGAATAGGTTTTAAAAGGCCCTCACAGGAAGTTATATTTTGATTTACCTTGTTATTGACTGAAGCTACATAGAGGGTGCTAATTTCCTAATGGTTGAATATTTGTAACCATATTTTATCCATCCATTCATCCATTGCTTATATCTACTTATCCTTGCAGACTTGCATGGGGATTAGTACCTGTCTTCTGAGGTTATTGGGGGAGAGGTAGGGTACATCTTTGACATGTCACCAGTCCAATGCAGGGCAGACAGAGACACAATGGACAAACAACCATGCATGCACACACTCATACTTGAAAACACTCATTTTAGTCATCTAAATTTAAACTCATTTCAGGTTTATGTTTTACAAAAATTTCAGTTTAATTGATTTCAAATTTTAATTGGTTGTTCAGGGTAACATAATGTCAACAGCACCTTTTCTTTATAAAAGCAGTTCTTCCTTTCCTTTTTTCTAATTTTTTCAGGATTTAGGATTGAGACATGTAATTACATTCCATTCCAAAACTGAAAGTACCCATATCTCCAAGGCCTGTATTCCCTGGACAATCTCACCTCCTCGATGTAGCTTTCCATGAAGGAGCCACGGAACATGGCGGCCATCCAGTCACAGCTGGATATGAGCAGGGGCTTGTGGGCCGGAAGGCAGCCGTCATCCAGCCGGAACACAACATCTGAAACCGGGGTGGGAAAAGAGCGTTCATCTCGTGGAATGCCACAGAAGCCCAAACTACAGAAAGGAAAAGACAGACGAGGCGGACGTCCAGACACGCACACAGGCAGCAAGAGGACCAGACAGACACACAGAGAGACATGGACACAGGTAGACAGACAGAAAGATAAATTGACGGGGAGACGCAACAGCTCTCCACTCATTGTATGGGAAGGAAAGCAAATGCAGGGCGGTGGGTTATGCAGAACACTGAAGAAGTCTGGTAAAAAGGGTTGTGTTGTCCCAAAAAATCTGTTACATTGTTAGATACATTCTTATTAATTTATTCAATCAAAACTCATATGAGTTTTATGGGAACAATGATCACTATGATCAGAAATAGAACAATGACAGCATAGAGAGGTGAAAGTCAAGTTTTGTTCAGAAAAGGCAAAGACAACACTAAAAGGAGACAACACAAAACAAATAAGAGTATATGAGGTAGAGTGAACACAAAATAAGCAGACTGACAAAACAGTCATCAAGTCAAATGATGACTATGAAGGACTCAGTCAAAGAGACAGATGCAACATGGGGGGCATCACATCTAGAATGACAAATGCTACACAAAAAATTGCAGAATTGAGTGGCTGACGTGGTTTACCAGCAAAAGTCCCTTTATTGAGGCACTCTTTGATTCGATTGGCTCTGCGGACGTGGAAGGCCTTTGTGATCTCCTGGTTCATGAAACTCTCTCTGTTCAAAACGTTGGCCACCATCATCCGAAGGTCGAACACCTCAAGCAGCTCTGCAATGGTGGCCACCTGCATCAGATCGCCTCGACTCTCGTCCAGGCTGCCTGTGTAGAGGTACTGAAGCACTGCCTGGAAATGCAGCAAACCCAGAGGTCAAACACACTGAAAACTTAAAGAGCAGTTAATGAACAGTGTTAATGCACATTCAGAAAGAGTCTTGTTAAAAAACTCTTCTGTTTTTGCTAGTTTTGTCCTAGCTAGGGGTTCCCGGTAAAAAAATGTTTTTATATCAGACAGAGAAAAGCCAAATAAATACAAAGTGAAGAGTTCAAACAATGATTTAATTTCATGACAAAGGGGGAAAAAGCTATTAAACTAACCCTATGCGAAAAATTAGTTATTTTACCTAAATCATGCATTAACCTTTATTAACCACTAGCAATGTAAACAATTTAGAATAACCTTAAATGGTTCCTCCTGAATAAGTGCATCCATGGCAACCACAGTCATCAGACGAGGTCGTCCAGTCATGGGATCATCAACATGCTCCAGACACACGCTGAGAAACCCCCTTCCCCATCCAGAAAGGGCTCGACCTGTCCCCATTGCTCCCATTGAGTACTGTGCTCGAGAGGGGAGTGCATTATCACTCTGGGAAGTCCTCAAAGACCCCTGCTGGAGCAGCTGAGGTCGGTTCAGGCCCTGCACTCCTCCATCTATTCCATCTTTATCAATGTCCAGGCTCTTAGTGCGCCCAGCTTGCTCTTTGGCTCCTCTCCTGCTCTGCTCATCTTCCTCCCCACTCTCTGTGTTTTCCTTGCTGTCCTGTTCCTCTCCCATTGCCCCAAAACTCAGCCCACCAAGATCAAGGGTGAAAAGGTCATAGAACTTGGAGCAGGATGTAGCCAGGTAAACTTTGTGCGCAAAGACACGAGTGGAGCCACCCTGCAAAAGGAAAAGGACATCTGCGCAAAGAGGATGACAGAAAAGGGAGTCAGGGCCTTCGCCGTCTGTGGCCGGTGGGTCGGGGATGCCCACTATGGGGCGTGGTGGCCGAGGAGGTAGGAAGGGCGCCTGGAGAAGGGGTCTCTGGACCTTTTTCAGGTGGGACTTCCAGAACTGCAGGTGTCGACGGGAAATGAGGGCTGCACGGATGGCGTTGTCAAACACATCTTTGACTCCGAACTGGGCGACAATGCTTGTCTCATAGTAAGGAATCCCAAGTTCTTTTGCCACCTCATGGCCTCTCTCTGGAGGGAGGATGTCTGTGGGTTTGATGGGCCTGTGAGTCATAAAGGAAAATGTTCAATCAACAGGTAGAGCAAGATTATACATTAACAACCACAACCATTCCTGCAAAGACAAGCAAGCTTATGTACATTTTTGTACCTACATGGAATGTGCACCTCGCTTCTAAAACACAAACACTGAGTGACGTCAATACAGTGATGTGATAGCAGTTTTTATGGGTGGCTGTATTTTCAACAACTTTTGGACTGTTGATATACTTCTCTTATCATGTCAACTAAGCTCTATTGGTCCTACAATGGCAATTATTTGCATATAATTTGGCTTCTTGCCTTTTGTGTTTGTGTTACATTGGGTCTCAAAAGTGTTCACATTCTGATTTAAATGTTTTTATGATGCAATTGATAAATTAATATAATGTATCAATTGTAGTAATTGATAAATCATTTAATACAATTTCAATGTATCATGTGACATTTATTCTGTAAAATATACCTGAAAAACAAACACATTTATTAGAAAAAAGTTAAATAAATTAAAAACTTGGAATAACCTGTTTGTTTAGGTGCGCATAAACTACTGCTTTATTGAACCCTTTATATTTAATTTCAATATTCAGCCTTATTTACAACATTTTGACTTATCAATGTTTGTCCGCTATCTACAACCATCTTCAAAAGACCCCAGAGATTCTGTTTGTCAAGTCCATCGCAAGCCCGTACTTGAATGTAAGCATAAATCCAGTTTGATGCTTAAATATTTTCTTTGTCGGCTTTGGAGTCAAAACTGTCTGAGATTTAGGACCAGACCTATTGGTCAATGTAGCAGTGATATGTACACTTTTGGGAGCTATTGTACATTATCTCAATCTTAAGGAGAAGTAGCATTTTCAACAGGTTTGTTACTGCAAAAAGGCCCCACTTAAATCCCTCAAGCCAGTTTTTTGCACCATAAGACATATCTTGCAATTTGCAAGCAAGGTAGTAAAGCAACATTATTGCAGGTTGTGTCTCAGAAAGAATGTTAATGCTTAATGAGGAATGAATCTCACTTTGCTAACGGCCGTCTCGCACGGTTAACTGCATCCAGGTCAGCGTAGCGCAGATCCAGCTGGCAGCCGACCAGGATGATGGGTGTTCGGGGACAAAAGTGCTTGATCTCCGGAAACCACATGGTGCGAACATGGCGCAGAGAGTTGGGATTAGCCAGAGAGAAGCAAAGTACCACTACATCAGACCTACAGGGGAGGATGAGAGAGAAAATACTTCATTTTATGTACGAACAAAATAACAGACATCAGAGACAAAGGTGGGCTGAGGTGCTCTGTCATGAGTAGGGACTCAGTCAAGACGGCATTTGGGCTTTGATGGATATATGGGAACAGAAAAGGAAGAAATTAAAAATAGCTACTGCTGACTCATGCAACATGATGTCAGCTTGCATTAAAACTTGTGCAAAGTGCATAAGGAGGAAGCTTGTTCAGCTTCTGCAAGGCATCAAGGGAGCAGGAAGCTTATGTGAGAGCTAGGAGGTGTGTGACGAATGATGGGGAGGTTCACAAGAGGAGACTAGTCCTCGCAACTATTTGTGTGGCTTGAGCCTCTTTCTTTCTGTTGGGTAAATCTCCAAAAGGCCTTGAAAGCAACAAGAAAAAGAAGTCTAAAAATAGTTCTGGATTTAAACTCTCAAACAAATCCATCAGATTTGTTTGAGCAAGCAGATCGCCGCATTTAGCAGGATATCTCTAATCCTCACAGGATGGTGCATGTCTGCCTACTTCCAGGTAATGTCAAGGGTGGATCGTTAACTCTTGGTGAAAAGGCAAAAAAATAAATAAATAAATAAATAATTTGTAACTCCTCACCCTCTTCAACAATGCATAGGACAAGACTTTTAGCCTCAGCAGAAAAAGAATACTCAGACTTATGTAACTTGTGCTACATTAATCATCATTTGTGGCTTGGAGACAATTTAATTGTATGACTATATTGCAGTTTTTGACATTTGCCAGGAATCCAGTACTTATCAGAGGATGTGAGGTAAATCATCAACTGAACTTGAGAGCAACATTATAAAACAGTAAAATATGCCTCATTTCCTTGGGCAAAATACCTTCACGTCAGGAGTTATGGAGTGTTTAATTAGACAACAAAGGATGTGCTGTTGAAGAAATGTGGTTTTACTGATATTTAACAATTTTGGAAAATTCTTGAAGAGAATTTACAGATTAATTTGATTGACCACAAGGAACCTGATGTCCCACTGCTAAGTGCACATGCCCCTGTAGACTAAAGAAGTAATCAGCTGGGATATTTTTTGCTGTTCTGATTCCACAGTCCTCTTTATTTTTCAGATAATCTCTGAAAAGCTCCCAAGGACATAATATAACACAGCAGGCAATTAAATCACAATGTGCACACACACAGTCAAGCAAGCTCCCATTAACACTTTTTCAAAGGATTATTACTACATCTTAGCCAGGTGCACATGATGCAGCTCACACAATAGTACATATATAGATTTATGTCTCAGCATTCAGTCTACTTTGTCTGGCTTAACAATATTTGCCTGCTCCATCTTGAAGACATTTTCCAAATCTATCTGAGGAATTCCCTCATCTGCACTCCCTTGAACTCTGGTGAAATAATGTTCAAGTTATTCTTGTCTTGATTAAGATGTATTCTTAGTCTGAAAATTATGCAAAAAACTAAAATTTGTTATTTTGTAGAGAGCTGAGGGTTTGGGGTCTAAACAGACTTTTATTTAAAACTGATCATGATTTGATGCAGCTTCATATAAACTCAATGGGATGAAAACTAACCCTAGAGCATGATCCTGCCACCACCACATTAAAGTGTGGCCTAAGGTTCTAGTGTGGCTCCATAAGACCATAATACATTCTTCCACAAGGTCTTAGCTTATAAAATGCAGATTTTAGATTGTAGTGTTGCAACAAGGCTCTTTGTTGTCTCTCTGACCAGATTAGGTCTTATTTTTCTATCAATAATGGAGAAAGATACGGTTTCAGTAATGTCACTCATGTTCCATATTTTTTCAAGAGTTGATTGCCTTTAGTATATTATGACACATTTTCAATACTATCGTTTTTTTGTTTTTGTTTTGTTTTTGCATCTTTTTATTGACAAATAACTTTATACAATAAGATCTTTTTGATTCTTTGTAGCCTCTCTGCCAGCTGTAGCTTTAGGTGACTTATGCCACAAAAATCAATTAGAACTAAACTTTATTTGTTGTTCATCACTTTGTAAGTGAAAAACCTAAATCAGGTGTGTTTTTAAGAAGATTAAATGAGGGAATTTATAACAGGTTTGCTTGAAATGATCTATCTTGATCTCCTTATTGTAAGACAATTAATTGCAATGATGACTTGCAAAAAAGGGGGAAAAAGGCTGACTCAAGTTACATTGGGTTTAATCTATTTTCCAGCAGCTACTTGTTTTCCTGAACTCTTTCTAACAAGACATGTGACAGTGTGATGTTCTAAGTTTTATGCCAACAAAAACCTAGCCAGGTATTAGGCGGGTCAAAGAGCAGCTACATGCCAAGTGTATGGAGAGGTTAGACTTATTAACGAAGGAGTACGGGTGGTAAGCACACAGAAAAGGGAGTTGCAAGGTTGGCTCAGATAAACAGGGGGACAAACAGAGTTGGGAACAAAAAAGGACGATGGTTATGGAAGAATGCTTGATGTTGTTTTAATGCAGGGTAAAACCAGCTGAGCTGGCACTGTGTTTCTAATCAGCTGACTCCAGACTCACAGGGTGGATAGATGTGCACACACACAAGCACAAGCCAACAAACATACACACACAAACAGTAGCAGATCCCCAGGCGAATGTACAGACATTTAAACAGTGGGTAAACACAACAAATGGGTAGAAATTTGAACCTTAAACTAACCTCCATGCAGCTGACAAAAGCATAAATGAAGTGTGTCATGTACAAACCCCTTATATAAAGGGAAACAAGGTGACACCTTATGCAAAGTGCTTCCAAACAACCTTGACACATCCTACTTAATTTTATGGGAAAATTTGGGGGTCTTTGTGTTGATTGGTGAAAGAATCTATTGTATGAAACTGTATGAAAGAACAAATATCTTAAATAAAACCAAGATACTTTCTGGAAAAAGGTCCAATTGTTTGTCTACAGTGTACTAACTAAAAAAAGTTAAAAGTTGTACAAGATGTATCATCAGGTTTTTTTTTCATGTTTGGAGGTTTTGTGGTTAAAACATGGAAACTTTGCTGTGATATGTGGCATTTCCTGATTGTATTTCAGCAATAAATCCTTCTGCATTTCACGCCAATAAATCAGATTTGAACAACTAACAAGAGGATACAGGGATCATCCAATCATCTCCTGTGGAGGAAGGATGCAACAGCTTGAAAGGGATGTCCAGTGCAAAAGAGAAAAAAACTGTCGGATTACACAACAAATATGTAATCAGTTTTTTCAATAAATTAGAATATTACTGAAAATGAAAATTGATTAAATTCCGAGAACTCAAATGTAAGGTTCCCACAATTGTGTGAAAACATCCTTTCTGACTGAACCGCTGCTATATTAAAAATTTTTGACTATACAAATTGCATGTCATAATCAATCAAATAAATACAAATATGCACATCCTTGATGCATATCATTCTTAGTGCAGTGAGAAAATATGTTAATTTCTCTACTAAAATAAAAAATATATATATATTTGGTGATGTTCTGTCTTTACTTGCATGCTTGTATATCTATTTTTGATTATGAAAAGTTTGTTAAATTCTAATCATAAGTTCCTAACTTCCAGATCTAGTGAAATACATTTTATTAGAGCCACCCAGCAATGAATGTATAAATATATAAAACAATATTTAAAAAAACAAGACATTTCTATCCTATGTATCTCTTGGCTACATTAAAATATTTCCAGGTAATTAACCTTGTTGTCCAGCATCAGATGTATTATTAGGTCAGTACGTTCAGGCTGGTGGACAGCTTAAGGCTTGGTGTTCATGTGCATTCTCACCTGCCGTAGGCAAATCGCCTGTCTTTGTGATGATCCCCAAATGTGTCCCAAAGCCTCAGGGACACACTGACCTCATCCACCACATCCCGAGATCTCTCCAACACCTACAATGTAGATATGTCATTGTAATCAGATCAAACGTCTTACGTTTATTTGCAAGATTTGTGTTTTCGTTTGATTAAAGGAATAATTAGTTATCTGGCTTTAAAAGGAACAACCACGGGATCAAACTACATGACGTACAGTGGCATTTAAAGTTAAATGTTTTATGTAGCAAAAAAAAAGAAAAAGAATTAGTTGAAGGAAAATGCTAGAAGGGTTTGTCTATTTGTGGCTTCTTTTCTACAAAGTGTGTTTCTGTGTGTGTGCGTGTGTGTGTGCGTGTGAGTATGTGTGCCCACCTCCTGGCATACTCGGTACTGGTCGATGGCCCAGACGGTTGGCACGTGGGTGGCAAGCAGCTGATACTGTGTGAGTGTGGCATTGCAGGCCCGGGCACAGATTAGCCTGGTCTTGCCTACTGCATTGTCCCCCACCACCACACATTTAATGGTTTCCACATTCGGCCGCTCATAGTCTGTGTCTATATCCATGGAGAGGGCCCTGGGGATAACCAGAACAGAAGAGAAAATGGGTTAATCCAATATGCATGGAAATTAATGTCAAGTTTGAGAAAGTATCACAAATGGAGTGACAATGCATTTTTTAAGTGACAGCAAGGGGGACTGGGAGCAGTAACTTTCGCCCTAGTCCCAGCCAAGGGAATGCATAGTTGAAGCCCTCAGTGCTCCATTGTCCAGTGTACTGAGACCTCTGCCAAACCCCACAACAGAACACAACACTTACAGACTGAGTAATAGAGAACACAGAGCTATTTCTGTACTAGCACAAAGAGAGAGAGATGGATGAACAGACAAAGAGAGACTTCCCTGGAGGTCCTCAGCTTCCCTTGTGCCATCTGCACCCACTTTGCCACCCTTTTGATATGCTAGGAGGATTTTCACTTTAGTCTAAGCACAATGCTAGAATATCTAACTTTGTCTAACAAAATACAAGACTACAAATGTCCGTTTCGTATCTTAAGTGGTCAAGGTCCTTTGCAATAAAAGAATGGCAAATTCTTTGAAACTAATAGTTGCTCTCAAAGTTGCTAAATGAGAATTCAGAAACTCTGATCCACAGTGCGTTATTGATGTAGAACCACTAGTTAAGTTTTATAAAGTTCAAAACAAAGTGCTAGGATTTCTAAAGAACTACTTTCTCTATAAGTTTGTTTGCATACAACTAGCTAGAACCAAAGCGACATATGATACAAGCTGATAATTAACAAGTCTTATGAAAATGAGGAGGAAAAAAACCTAGTACTAGACTTTATCCTAAAGAAAATAGACAAATGAAAACATACTCATGAGCAAGTTGTGAATTTACTGAAGACCATATTTTTAGGTATTGGGTCAGATAAATGTATAGAAATTAATGAATGAAATAAATGATAGGGTTATAATGCAATCCATGATTAGTATGCATATCTAAAAAAAAAAAATCGATATCATGTAAAAGTGAAATATTTCTTGCCAGTCATCTCAGAAAGTTAAACAGTCATTTTATAGAGATTAATTTCACAAAGCAAAATATTTTAAGCTTTTAATTTAGCTGTTTCATTTTAATTACTATTATTTGCCACTTTAATGATTATGGCTTGCATGTACAGAAAACTAGGCTGCACAGTGGCGCAGTTGGTAGCACTGTTGCCTTGCAGCAAGAAGGTCCTGGGTTCGATTCCCGGCCCAGAGTCTTTCTGCACAGAGTTTGCATGTTCTCCCTGTGCATGCATGGGTTCTCTCCGGGTACTCCGGCTTCCTCCCACAGTCCAAAAACATGACTGTCAGGTTAATTGGTCTTTCTAAATTCTCCCTAGGTGTGNCCAGGGTGACCCCGCCTCTCGCCCGGAACGTAGCTGGAGATAAACACCAGCACCTCCTGACCCCACTAGGGACAAGGTGAACAGAAAATGGATGGATGGCTGGATGGCTGGATGGATGGAGGGATGGATGGATACAGAAGAAACCCAAAATTTTGTGTCTCTGAAATGAGACAAAAAAGCTGTCTGGAAAGTTATACATCATTTCCACTATGCAGCATGATAAAGGTCTGTGTGGTTCACTCTTGTGCCCTGCTATGGACTGGCGACCTGTCCAGGGTGTACTCCACCTCTCGCCTGTTGACAGCTGGCGATAGGAACCAGCACCCCTGCCAACCCCAATGGGATAAGGGTATAAGAAAATGGATGGGTTCACTTTTGGAGTATCCAGGAGAACATTTCCACTGCGAGTTGGACTCTTAATGGGCAAGCAGGGTTAAAACCAAATTTCAAATGTTGTACCACAAATGAAGTGGTTACAAGAAATATGGAGGAACTGCACAGGTTTAATGAATGGAGTCAAATCTGGCCAGGGCTGACCTGGGAAGAACTGGTTAAAGCCACATCCCTGGAAAGGGGATAAGGCATTACTTGTAGACTTTCATAAAACACCCATACATACTTTGTGTATACATGTCAACATCAAAACACACACATATACACTAAAAATACTAGTTCTTTTCTTTTACAAGTTTCAAAATGTTGTAAAAACTGTAAAAAAAAATAATAATAATAATTTAAAAAAATTTAGTGAACAAAAATATTTCAAACATCAAATCTTTATTGTGTTTTAAAGATTAAGTCAAGCAAAAGAAAAATAATAAATCTTTAGCAAAATGGGGGAAAAGGTATTCGAACACTTTTTTCTTTACTCAAAAAAATTGGCCCAGTTACTCATGTATTGAAGGGTAAAAGGAAAAAATTAATTGTGAATACCTGAGTGACCACCTGTCAGCTTAACTTCAGCCCAAGGAGGAAGCAGTTATGTACAGCTCGGCCGACTTCCTCTTTTAAACTGAACAATCGCTGTGAAGAGCTTATCAAAATCCCCTTAACATTAAACAGCTTACAAACATTTCTAACATGTCCAAACATTCACTAATACTGCCCATTTAAAGACTTCCTGAAGGAATACACTTAATGACTGCCAAAAAAAAGAAAAAAAGAAAGACGTCACACCACAAACACATTCAAAGTCTCCAGTCATCTAGTCAGCCCATCCGTCATTGCAAGTCGTTCCAAGAGCCACAGCGGGACTCCATAAATAGAGCAACTGAAACATTCATAAAGGCCTTTGCTTGTTATTACATTGATGCAGATGCCAGCACAATCCCTCAGTCCAGCCCAGCAGAGACAGACACCAGTAGCTAAATATGGCCACTACTCATCAGACATGTGAACCATGTGTCCTGCTATCCAGGCATGACCTGATATTCTAGCATGAAAGGTATTTCCATTCTATCTGCAAAAGTCGGTGTTGCTCTTTTACTTAAAGACCTGAAAACTTTCCATGTTCACACTGTGGGTTAACAGACTTCCTTCTAAGGGGTGTGAAATCACCTCCACCAGGATGTGAAGATGTCACACATATCTATCTGGAAAAGAGGGAAAGAGTTAATGAAAGGCGTGTTTCAGGCGTGTTGCCTTAATATGACTTAGGGAGTTATAAATATCCCTTTTCCTTTGGCACCTGTGTGGCTGTGACACATTTGGAGGCACGTAGTACAGGGAGACAGAAGAGGCAATAAAAGAGAAACGCAACCTTGCAGTTATCTAACAGCAGCCTGCCAAATGTTGAAGGCAGCTGCCAAAGCAGCATTTCTCTCTGTGTTACGGGAAAAGATGAGATGAACAAGCAGTTATGAAAGCAACAAGTGTACAAGTGCTTCTGTGTTGTTCCCATGATTCAAAGGACACTTGAGACTGGAGGAAAATATTGCTGGCTCTGGAACGCAGCAGGAGAAGGGATGTTTATCATGGTTAGATCCTTGTGCTTTCTATGTGACAGTAGATAAGCCAAGAAAACTGCTGAAAATAAAAGACAGGAAAGGAATTATTAATCTCTCCACAAGAAAGAGGGCGCAGCACTAGAGTCACTAAGTCATGTCAACGGGGATCAAAAGGGCAAGACCAGCAATAACCAAGGTTGCACAAGGGAATAAATCACAGCTTTTACTGCTGATGAGTCTCTCTCCTTTGTAAATCACAATTCTCTCATGTACAGTCACAACTGGAAAAAAAAAAGAAAAGAAAGATGTGACATGAGAGTATAGTCTATAGTCCTTTACTGCTACCCTTTTGAGCCTGGAAGTTGCATATGAGAGTGCGTGTGCCCGAGTGTGCTGATGAGCTTAGGGCCATCCACGCAGTGATGTAACCAGAAGGGGTGGTGGTGAGGGCGTGGTGATGTGATACAAACACTATTTGCAGGGGAATCAAGAGATCCTATCAATCAAACACATCTGGGACTGCACATTAGGCCAAAAACATTCAGCCATGCATTAAGTCAACATATAATACCAAACTTGTGGTGCACTGTGTTTGAACAGATACAGTGACTTGTACTGTGAAATAGCGCATATTTTTTATGTGACAGAAAACTGCCCCTGAACATCACCATCCCCAGCAGGACACCATCTCCTTGGTGACACATCTTCAGTAGGGACAGAGAAACTGGTCAGAGTTGATGAGAGGCTTGATGGAGCTTAGTAAAGGGCAATGCTGGGAAGTAGCCTGTTGAAACCTGCAAAAGGCTAGGAACCAGGGATGGATGTCTCTCTTATGATCCCTCTGACAAAGCTGCAATGCAACGGCTTAGATTAAAAAAAAAAACATTCAGGATTATAACCAGTCAAGACAAAGCCCAGATCTAAATCAAATTGGGAATGGAATTTGTGTCAGAACTAGAAAATTGAAATTTAACACAGCTCTTCATCCAATTTGACTCATATTGAGTTATTTTGCAACGATGAATAAGTAAAAATATAAGATCTAGGTGCACATATATATGGAGCATACACTTTTTACATTTTGATGTATAGGAAAATGTTTAAATCATACAGCAATTTCCTTTAACTTGAATGTTCTGAACTTCTTTGTATTGCTTTATGATATAAATCCCCAATAAAATACATCAAAGTTTGTGGATGTGATGAAATATGGAAAAGACCAAGAGGCATGAAGACTTTTTTTGCAGTTGCACAATTACAATTCACTCATTCAGCTTCATGCATGCTCAGAGTTTAACATTTATTTTCTATTTATGAGTGAAAAATGAGCAGAGGCAGAAAGGCAGTGTTAACAGAACAGAGCAGCAGACAGAGAAGCTGGAGAGATCAGGTTTCATTTTCAGTCAGCGACCTGTAGTGAACTTTTCACAGGCGTCTAGACTTTATCTGTTGCCTGGCTCTAACCAAGGCAGTAAGCCAGTCTGCAAGGACAAAGAGGCTCAATGGTAAAATGTGGCTCTGTATTTAGTGGACAAGTAGGTGACAATAGCTACAAATATAAACATGCAGTTTACTCTGGCATGTCAAACATTTTATTAAGATTTTAATTGTAACTTAATGGGAACAATTTGTGTCTCATTGCAGATTTCTTTCAAGGCCAGCCTGGCTTTATTAGATGATGTGCAGTTTTTAATCATTCTGACCTCTCACTGCATACAAAAGTACTTTAAAAATCTGTTCTATTCTGAGGCTCTCCAAGCTGAACCTACTCAGCTGGGAGGGCCAGCTGAGTAGGTTCCTGTAGGAACCTGAGTAGGTTCAGCTGTAATGCTCCTACAGCATTACATTTCCAAGCATTACATTTCCAAGTAAAGCTCCAGCTCACTGATTCTTCACCCTTTACGTCACTCCAGTGTGTTCCTCTTCTCCTCCCATTTTTATTTCTCAGGTTCAATATCCACATTTCATTTCCTTTAGTAAGTCTCTAAGCTCAGACTTTCCTGAATTGTAACCAAGAAATGGCATTAAGCAAAAATCCCTCCCACGCTGTCCCAACCTGCCTGTCCTCCGTCTCTCTGTTATGTAACAACTTCAGTGATCCACAGTCAGCGGCCGCTCATCCTAAACCCTGCATCCATTCACAGCTTGTTTGTCAACTTTCTTGGCGCTAAAGATCACACCAGCCTTTGCTCCTGTCACCCGAAGACGTCAAACACTCATTTGATGCATGGGCCACTTTGCAGTACCACAGGCATGACTGAAGAGTCGAAGGTGCAAGAAAGTAACAGTGGAAAACGTTGTATTCTGGTGCAACCCTAATTGTTTGTTTAAACAACTTTTTCTGTCTTGAATGGTAGGTATTATCTCTCCTGACAAACTTGTAAGCTCTTCAGGTGTGTATGATAGTGTGTGCCTGGATGCATGTGTATATGTTGGAGACAGTGGCTGCCACAGGCACAGCTGGCTCAGACTGGTTACATAACCTGGTTCATAGCTGCTGCATCACTCCCTGGATGGCTGACAGTAGACCTCAGACTCAGACACACGAGAACAGACATATACACACAGGCCTGTATGTACGTATTCTGACCCACTATGCAGATGGTACTGGCAACAACAAGACCAGCCAGGGGCAGACAATGTTATCTCTACATCTATGTGACAGTAAATGAAAATGTTTTTTTGTTGTTATTATTATTATTATTTGGAGCAGTTACATATAAGTCTGGTTTAGAGAAAAAAGAAAGTTCCTCTCTTCCCATAGCAGCAATAATGTTGTGTAAACACAGACAGGCTCCTCTTAATGCCCTCATTTCCTTTCTCTCCCTCCCTACCATCTTCTCCTTCCTCCTTCTGCTCATCCTCCCTTCTCCCTGTCCATTTTTTCCACCTACTCTTTCCTCTCATCTCTCGTGCTATATTCGTTTGTTTACCTCCCTTCTGTTCCGCACTCTAATGTCTAGGAGGTTATTTTTGCATACATCTCTTCCTTTTGCACCTATTTTTTTTAACCGCTGATGAAAATTACAACAGTCAAGGGTGCAACAGTATCATTTTTGAAATTATTTTTATACTGCTGTCATTGCACTATTTAAATAAAACTAGAACAACAGCAGCACATATTGATAAAGCGAAAGAATACGGTCCCTTTGAATCTTACAGAAAATCTGAAAAGTGTGGCAGTCTCTACAACTGTATATGTAGATACCGAAATCTTTGCAAAATAGCTCTAGCTATGATATCGGATAAAAACGCTCTGCCAAAAGCAATGTTCAATACTTACATCTCAATTGGACTTTGGCACAGAAATTTTAAATAATCAATCCACTGTGGCTTGGATCATTGTCCTAGCAGGTGAACCTCCACCTCTGTCTCATGTGTTTTGCAGACTTTAGCAGGTTTTACTTCAAGATTGCCATTTATTTAGCTCTGTCAATCATTGCATCAACTCTGACCAATGTCCACCACCAGGTTTCTTGATGGCAATGTCTATTAAAGATTATGCGAAGGGTTGGTTTATACGATATGGAGGGTTTTTGCAGGGCGAAAAGTTAATTGAAGTACACTGGACATTCTTCTGGTGTAGAGCAAAAGAGGCTTAATACACACAACTTGTTTCAGATTTTTATTTGGAGGAAATGCTTAAAAAAGAAGCTCAATTTTGCTCAACTTAATAATTAGGCACTACTCCTTGTTGGTCTATCATAGAAAATCTAAATAAAAATACAATAAAGTCTGCAGCTGCAAAGTGACCAAACAGGGAAAATTGAAGTGGTCAGAATACCTGAGGAGGTCCTGTGAATCAGATAGAATATTGTATCTGTCATAACATGTAAACAAATTAATCTGAACCTTAATTATCAATTATTATTTAGGAGTAAATCCATCTGACTCATCCTTTTCTGGTCATCTGAATTCACAGCACTAAATAGCAAACACATAAAAAAAAAAAGCATGTGCACAATTTGAAGCCCTATTACCTCTGTGTGTCTGCCACAGCAGCCTGTTTCAAGGGTCACAACATTCAAGCCAGCCATGTAATGCAGGCTCACTCTTCCATGTGGGTTTGTGAGTGCAGCACATTGTTATCTCAAAGCTGTTGACACAGTCAAAGCTTAATGCCTAATCAGAACAATAGGTAGCTCTGTTACAAATCCGCCAGGCAGTGCACCTAATGATAGCTGCGATCTTTTGATTCATTAACTGGAGTGCTGATGAAATGGCTATGAATTTCTGGCCAAATTGTACCTTAATCTCAAAGTCAGTGAGTATGTGCTTAAGACGTCGGGGACGGGTTTATTTGGACCACGATCACAACTGCACAAAGTAAAAAATGTTATTTGATGTTGCACAAAAGGAGATGAGCCATGATCACATTGAGTCCATTATCAGGCATGGTTTCATGAGGGGGGGGAAAAATAGGTCCTAATTGGCCAAAATTCAAGGATTGCGCAATAATCTGTTTGTGCCAAATATTTATGCAACTCCAAAACTCGAGACATGATTAATCTGCTCCTGGCGGGAAGTGAAAAATATGGCCAGAGAAACACAGAGAACATTATTTATTTATGTCCAGGTGGAAGCGAGAGGCTTCTTCATCAGCCACTCACCCACCTGCGTAACACAATCTCTCTGATGGCGTCATAGCCCAAGGATCAGCATTACAGCGTGCCAGTATCTGTACATGCTGCAAAGAATTGGTGTGCGTCTTGCAAGATTTCGCCCCCTTTATGTGTCGCCCCAGCTGTGATCCGCATGGTTTCAGTAAATAGTCTGCTGTAGCACGGCTATACTCATCAATGAAAAGAACCTCATGTGCTCCCCATTCATAACCACCTGGTTCATTCATTTCTTTAAGCGAATCAATAAACCAGGCAGCCCATTGTTTTCCTCCTACAGCGTAAAACACACAGGCTTCAGATGCAACACAAAGCAGGTGCATAAGCCTATCCATCCCAAGTGATGCGATGAGGAGTCTTGCGTAATGAGCCAAGCCCATCCGCTTCACAATGACACCGAATAATCATTTAACTGTCTCTGCAGCACGTGCTGAATCTAATAAATGCCGATTATTTTGTCAATGAAATGTCCCACTTATATAATACATAATTATGTTTGGTAAACCGCCTGCAGTTGGATAACTACATCTATTACAGCTGAATAACTGGGAATGTATGCATTTCAAAACGATAAGGCTATAATTATTCGCACTTTTTTTTTTTTTTTTATGGAGAAAACGTGGTGAGAGGGCTGCTTTGTGCACAAGACAGATCGAAAGAGGGGCATGTGATTCGGTTTGGCTGCAGGAGGGGGTCCCTACCTTCCGACGGTTCCGGAGTTGACCCACATGCCAGTCTGCTGGGGGTTCAGCCGGCCACTCAAACCGGACAGAGACGCACGAAGAACTAAAAGATAGTCGCGTTGATTCCGTTCTTTGTCAAGTAGCACAGAAAGCTGCGGACAGGACCTCTGCCCTGAAACATCTTCCTCCTCCTCCTCCTCTTACTTCCCCGTGGTGCTACCTCCTTATCCGCTCTAAGCTCAACTATTGCCGACTCTCGCCCGTGTGATGAGCTGCTTTGTTTCCACGCGCACGCTTTTCCGAGTTAAATCCGAGCATAACTTGTCGACCAATTTCTATAGTCTGAGCTGAGCCGCCCTCCCCCTTTGTGTTGTTGTTGCCCCAGCTGATTTCACCAGAGACACGCCCCCACGGCATTGCGTCACTACCCAGGACGCCAAACTCATCCTGTGAGGCGTTCATGTTTGGTAGGAAACCGAAGTTTTCTGCTAACATCGGTTGTTCTTTTCCATTCTCCAAAAGCAGTAGTTGCTCGGCGAAATCCGCTAAATAAAGAAAAATAAAACCATGCCTTAATGTTTGTGATTACTTAAAACACCTAAGTCAAAATTGTCTTTAAACTTTAAAAAGTATCAAGTAGTGTTGTTCAGGCTCATTTTGACTAAAAGATATATGAAAGGGGTCTTTCAGTTTAATACACCAAAATTCTACTCAACTCAGTTTATCTAGGTAGCCCCAATCCATAATAAATGTTACCTCGGTCACTTTACAAGACCAATAGATTTAAGTGTACACAAACATAAGATATCAACCCAATCTTAGAGACAGATTCAAAGTCATACATTTCAATTCAGTCCTTGTTGCAATATCATGCAGTCAGTTATTTGAGGACAGACTGCACTGAGTCATTAAGGACAGCAACCCATCCTCCTGTATGTTTAAAATATTGTTTGTTTAGATACTAAAATCCATCCATTTTAATATCTACAGTCACATTCAATAAATTAGAGTACTATTGAAAAGCTTACTTATTTATGTAACTCAATTCTCAAAGTTAAATACATAATATACATTAATTACACTACAACGGATGTTTTCATTTAAGACTAGAATGTTACACCAAACCAATAAAACATTTTAATGACATAATTTTAAAAATATGACTGCATGTTTAGCTATCCATTAATCCATTATCTAAGACGCTTATCCTTGTGGATTCGTGAAATTTCCTAGAAGATGGCTGCTCTGAATTTTCCAGCAGATTCTGGGACCTTGACTTCAAAATGAAACGCCACATTTATTTGACTTAAAACAATGAATGTAGCACTTGTAGTCAATGTCTCAGATATATGTATGTGGTGCCTCTTAAACACTTCAAGGTTTCAAAGAAAAGCAGGGTGCAGGAAACAATCACTTTGTAAATAACAGGTAGCATCCTTTGCTATCATTCACTGGCAAAGTCGAGGAATTTGTATGGCATTATGGTTATTTTGAGCACTCATTCATAGCAACTACCCCATAGCAACAAGTTACTTATGGTGAATCCAGCAAAGTCAGACATAAAAGGCAGATCATTGACTGGATCCGGGAAAGTCCCGCATTTTCTTAGTCTCTTCCTAGGATCTGGGAATTAATTTCTGGAATGTTAAGCAGCACCAAAACAACAGAGAAAAAAAATCCTTGTCACCAGGCAACAAAAATTGCTTACTGGCGAGGAATGTTGCATTGATTTAATTTGTGGTTTAATCAAATCAAAACAGCTGCTTTCAATAAAATGTGTATGTGGGGGTTTTATTATGACCTAAAATAATTACCTGTGAATATCCTGCAGCGTTTGGTCATATTTGCATCTTGTTCAGAGGATCTCTTAACTTTATTCACATATCTGAGTAAGACTGAAGACAGACATCTACTGGCAGATACTGGTACTGATCACAGGGAAACAAAGGAGGCATCAACCGGCATAATTCACTGCAACAGCAGCTTCCATTTTTGTAGCAGATCCTGGTGTGGATTAGTGTTCATGTCAAACTGTCATTAGTAAATAAAGAATTGTCATATTATAGCACACCAAAAAATTGATTTTTTTGACAGGTGACTTGTTTGCATAATTCATTGCATCCCTGTTTGCTCACAATATGCACGTCTTATTATAGTAATAGCTGCATTGCAAACAATTTCTACAATCAGTATCAAAATAAGCAGGGTTGAAGCTAAATGCCCGGCTAGGCATTTCTATTTTTTAATCTCCTTGTCCAATGTTGTCTAGTAACCCTGAGAAAATGCTGCCCCCTGACCTAGCTGGCATGGTCAGAAAAGAACAGCATGAAAGATGGGCAGGAATGCTGATAGAAAGCAGGGGTTCAGCACCACTGCCACTGAGAGGGGCTTAGAGCTGTGGACAGGCAGCCCCTTTTGTTGGAGAGCAGAACTTCTGTGAGAACTCTTGAGCCGCACAGTCTGAGGTGATGTCTGGCCTTTTCAGCTACAGTGGGACAAAAAAGGCTGCTTCTTTTTCCCATCGGTTTTATCGCTCTTTTATGGACTGAGTGGGACATGTGCTCCCATAGATTTTACACCGGGCTGAGATTAAAGAGCTGTGGTCATTCTTTGGCATTTTGGTGTTGGGATAGAAAGTGTCTTTATTGCTACCCAATTTTCCCGTGGGTCAAACTGAAAAGGTCACACCCTAAAATTGATTTAGTTAAATTAAATATCAGTTTTAAAATGGCTCATTAATGCTTGACCAACTGTGAATGAATGCGTGGCTGGAGAAGAAATGCACATTTGTGTGAGGAAAAAATAAAATAGACATATCTAACATACCACATGGTCATTTTGTGACCTTTTAAAAGGGAAACAATTCAGAGGTTCGGGAAAATGGTGAATAGAAAACAAGAACACAAAAAATTATGATTTTAAAGCACAAATGACCCAGTCTATGATAATTATTGCAAAGTGTAAGTAAATGATTAAAAGTTTTCAACATTTATTAAAAACAAAAGTCCGGAAAGTGTGGCGTCCATTCCCGTTTACCTGTTCTGATTATTTAGTTTTCTAGAAACACTTTTTGGTCCAAAATCACTTGCAAGTCTTTTCTTTTGAAGAATAGATTGAGTTATGTTGAATGGAGAGCATCAGTGAGCAGCAATTTTCAAGTTCTACAAATTTGTAAGTGGATTTAATCTTATACTTTGACCCCACTGTTCTAAAACATTGAAATGCGTTGATCTAAACTGTTACACTGTAGCTCCGCCCGTATACTTAGAGTTGTTAGAATATCCATCCATCTTTCTGTCCCCTCTCACCAGCTGCCTCGTCCCAGCTGAAGAAAGCATACCTAAAGAATGATCTTTCCACCACCATGTTTCACTGTGTAGGTGCAGGGTTCATTTGTTGCTGTGCATAGCATTTTACATGAAGGGGGAAAAGATTACATTCTGGTCTCAACTGAGCACCTTCTTTCATTATTTCCTAAGTTGCCTACCTGGCTCAAAACATACCGCACACACTTCCTGCCGCTCCTCGATGACAACAGATTTGTGGAGTGCATGAATAATCGTTGCCATCTCGACTGATTTTCTCACCTGAGCTGTGGATCTTTGCAGCTCCTCCGCAGTTACCATGGACCTCTTAGATGCTTCTCTGATTATTGTTCTCCCTGCTCAGTTTCGGTGAACAGCTGTAGTAGGTCAGTTGTGCCGTATCATTCACCTTCCACTTCACAAATAAGTGTTTTGTTTTGGTCTACCAGACACAATTTCAATAAGATACTTGGGAGTTTTGTGAAAAAGGATGAACATTTTTGCAAAACACTGTAGCTGATACATGGCTAACAACTGACTTTATAGTTTGCAAACTTGTTTGCATTATTCATTTTGAATTTCTGCCTTTTGTGTGTTTCAAAGTCTCTATCTGTTTACTTTAGCTGATATAAAGTGAAAAGATTGTTTTCATTACTGCACAGGCAAGGTCCATCTGAAGCGTTTCAGGTGATCTCATGAGTTTATCCATCACCAAGAACCAGATATCATGTAGCATTTTAATGGCCAAGTAGCATTCTAGGAGAACATGTTCATCCTCATCTGATCTCCCTCCTGTCCGCTCCCCCACTGACCCTGCTCTCACCCCCACAGCTCCCCCAAACCTCCAACAGGTCTACTCATCCCCCCCTTCTGCCCCAGCTCTGTGCTGGAACTACTCTAAAGCTGTCAAAACACCCAGCTTCTCACACTCCCTGTGTCCACACACCATCCCAGAGCTCTGTCAAACACACACACACACACACACACACGCACAAGCCCACACATGCACACACACTCAATAAAAACAGCCTCTATGCAGCCCATTCACTGCACCAAGTAGGTCAGAGCTGCAGTGGGTCTTCCACACACACCCCTCATCACTGTGGAACTGATAACAATATCAAAGATGGAAATGTACCTCTAGTTTTGAAATACACATATACAGAGGGAAAGAGACAGACAGAAAGTGAGAGTTTGAGCACAGATACTATGTCTTCAGAGTATCATTTTACAAGTCAGGTTTGGGTAAATTTTTGTTTATTGGCTTGTTTTAAAGAGGGGAAAAAAATGTGAGGCATGAGTGCTCCCTTGCTCACTTACAGGGAAATTTTAGAGGTCAAATATTAAAGGTGAACCTGAAATGATTGAAAAAAAAAACAAAAAAAAAACATAATCTTGCTATAAAAAATAAAAATACCAAATGATCAGCGAGGGAAAGACAGTAAAATAAATATATGCACTGAAATTCAAACACATCTGCCTGGATCACACACACACACACGCACACCAATCAAACACACATACACAAACACTATTCAGATATGGAGAAGTGCCTGAGTGTTGCCAGAGCCAGCACCCTGTCATAAAACTGAGTGTGTTTTGGCAATGGGTGATGAGCATGTTAGCAGAGTGTGAGTTAAAGTGAAAAATAATTCAGTGCTAGATAAGGTCTAAGAGGAAGTAGAGGAAGCCAGAGGCTGATCGTATTGTTTACTTGAAGCGTTATCAGCAGCCCGCTTTTTTTGCACTAGTGTCTGGTAAAACTCTGTCTGACCAGCTGCTGTTACCTCATTATATCCTAATGAAGTCACTGCATTCCTCATAGTGAAAATAAGCAAAAACTCTGTAACATTATGAAAGGTAAGACTAAGACATACACTTTCAGCCATTCAAGCACCATCTTTAGGATATGGGCATAAAAACCCAACATTGTAACTGAATATAGAATTTTATATAGCATCATATAAAGAGCTATTTTTTCAATCATAGCCTCACGTTCAATATTGGAGCTTGGGAGAAAATTCATCAAATTACACATATACGAGTAGTTGGCCAGAAGCACTAACAAAGGGGTCTAAGTTTACTCCATCTGTAGTGTTCTCTGCGTTATCGCAGAAAAATAATAGATTTTATCACAACACAAAATAGTATTATTTAAGAATTTTAGGGGGACCTCAGAAAATTCAATATCACTCGGTGAGATGTTCAATGCTTGGTATGTTGTTTTATGAACTAACTCTGCTTTAGGAATCTCCTGACTTGTCTGCTGAGTTTCTTTGCCTTCATGTTTGTTCACTACTATTTTCTAGCAAACCTATGACGGCCTCCATAAAACAGCCGGGTTCATGCTGAGACTAAATTAACAAGAAGTGAACTCACTAATTAGGTGTCTTCTTCAGATAGTTGATTGTGCTTAGCTTTATTTAGTACAGCAAAGTAAAAGGTGCACAGGAAACTTTCAGAGATTATTTTAAAAAATATTTTAAAAAAATCGAAAGTCTGTATCATTTTCCTTCATAATCATGCAATGCTTTGTGCTTATCTGTTCCATAAGCTCTTACTAAAATATAATGAAGTTTGTAGTACTAATAGGACAAAATGTTCAATACTTTAAATTCTTTTACAAGGCACTTTTAATATTTCTTTCGATATAAAAAAATGCCTTTTAGTATTATTTTGTTAAATATTTTTCCTTAAAACGTCAGGAAAATACTGACTTTCAGGCAATCATACTGAAAAACTAAACTTAAAGTTTTGTCTGGGGAAAACTTGAGTTCAGCCTTAAGTTTCTTCTGGTGATGATAAGTCATGAAAGGGGATGTATGTGAGGAATGCAGAGTGGCTTCAAGTACAAGCCCAAAGGCTATGAGTCTAGCAGATAGCAGATGGAGGCCAGGACGAATCAGAAAGAAAGGAGCATAGCTGCTGGAATTTTACTTTGATACGTTCAACTGAAATGTTTCACAGTGTGATCCTTAGAAACACTGCCTGGAGAGAACAAGAAGTGCTGTATAGTTTACACTGTCCTTCAATTGCAGCGCTAAGTCTTTAAAAATAACCCAATTAGAGTTTTGGGGCATACGCGATCTAAAGAATTATCATCAGACAGCCCCACCCACCCGACATCGGCACATATTAAATCAGCCTGGGTTCCCTGTGGGTACTACATGGCATGGAGGTTTAAGCTAAAAGTTAAAAGAGAAAAAACACTCTAAGGAGAAATTTGAGATTTACAGTTGCTGAATTGTTTGTGTGTTATTTTAAAATGTAAGCCTTTTATGTTAAACCTATCAGACTGAGACAACAGATTGCTTAAGGTGCATATGAAGATTTTAGGGTGCCAAAGATTTGAATCTAATTTTTTCAGTCTTTCTTGAAAATGAAGGCTGAAATAAATCTGCCTCAGAGTTATATCATATCCAAGATGTTGCCCAGGCATGTCCTGCAATGCTGGAACACATGTAGAGACACACGTACTCATGATATACATTGTACTCTTTCTCAGCCTTAAGTAAAGCATACACCCTGAATGAAAAATCTCAAGATCAGAAAAAGATAAGAATTTTTTAGTGCTGTCTATTGATTAAAAAAATATCAGATTAATCATATTCTAGAGATGTGATTAAAAGTGTTTAACCACTATGGCTAAGTAAGCTTGAAATATAAATATGCAAGCAGTTGTGGTTCTTGCAGGAATGCATGAAGCACAAGAAGGGATGTTGCCTTTAGAGCTATTAAAGCCCATATCTTTAATCTATTCTCTCACAAATGCCATCAGAGTTAGGGCTTTAATTTGGCTCAAGGGTCTTCCTCTGTCTTCACGGACTGTCCACTGGATTCACCAATTGATAACATGTGCTTTTTAGTGAGGGTCCACAACTTGACTTTTAGCTCTGACTCGTTCAGGATCTATTAAGAAATTTAGAATGATTTCTATGCTCAACATCGACTCCAAAGGTTCTTTTCAAAGTTGCATAGCTCAACAATGCAGCCATGTTCAAGGACAGAAAGTGTTTTTGCCCTTGCAATCAGAGGTCATGACAGTGTGAATGCCTGAAAGGAGATTGAATCAAATCAAAATTACTCTATTAGCTTTGTTTCTTGCTCCTGTTTCCTGATTAAGGTTCACCAGCACAAAAGTGATAATATCTGTGATTTATTTTCTGGTGTTAAGATTTTAATCAGATGTGTAAGAGGGGAAAAAGAAACAGGCACCTCAACTTCCCTTTCTCTGCCATGCCTTCAAGATAATAAGCTCTCAATCAGACACACATGCACAATCTCTGCTAGATGGAGACACAAGGGTCATAAGCTGTGGCTGGCAAGTGTCAGGGCTAATCTTATTAAGACTCTCCTCAGCTGTTTCTCTAAACTCTTAAAGTGATCGTACAGAAAAACTGCCACTAATTATTTTTTGCAACCTGAAGAGATTCTCTAAAGTCAAGGTTGGAGGAATAATGTTTGAGTCAATGGGCTTCTTATAATAATAGATATTTATAAATCTTATAATAAAAATGGCAAACTCAGGGATTGCTTGGAAGAGGTGTAAACAAGAAGGAGGGTGGATATTGTAAAGAAAAAGAAAAGATTTTAAATGCCACAGGAAGTCAATACGGAACTATTTATGGGTTAGATGATGAAGTGGCTGAGAAGGTCTTAGGGCGTTACAGAAAAAAGGATGAGCCATGTGTTTGGATCAAAGGATGGAGAGCTGAGATCAGGAAGCAAGTAAATAAAACAGGAGCAGATCTAGGTGAAGGGTCTGAGAACCATCTTTCTCCTTTTCATTCATTAACGGAAAAATATTCCATTAAGGAAAGTCTGTGCTAAACTAGTTCTGTGCCTGATGGAAAGCTTCCACTTGAAGCTAATGCTATGCATTGTAATGTAAACTATACACTATGTGTAAGTGCGTTATTGACCAGTGCATTAACAGCAGATCAATATCTGATGAACAACAAAGTCTTATGTAGGTGAGTTACCTCGCTGCAATTTACTTTTAAATCTTTCTGAACTGAAGTTCATTGTTTACACTTTGACCTGTGATTGTTTTACGAAAAGAAAAATGTTGAAAGGTAGAAAATGCTATTCATTTGCAGAAAGAACTCGACAAAAAAAGTTGAGATCTTCTCAGCACAGAAGAGACAAAACAAGACATATTTGTAGTGTGTCAAATTTAAAAAATATATATTAAATTACATGGAATTGTGAGAAGTACTGACCAAAGGAGCAATAACCTTGAGGAGAAGGAAAAGTTGTGAAGAGTGCAACGTATCTAACCTTCGCACAGGTCAGTCAGTACTCTCAAAACAGCCTGATCAAACAGAGAGCGAAGCCAAGACAAACACCTCTGGACTGCAGACTGGGACAGAAAAGCAGAACTCAAGCCTTGCTGAAATCGTCCTGTATGGAGTTACTTCAGATCCAAAAACTGCAGCATTTCAGAACGTCCACATGGCTCTTTACACCTTGAAATGAAATAAGTCTCTATCTGTCTGTCCGTCCATCCATCCATCCATCCACATCCATCCATCTCTCTCTCTCTTTCTCTCGCTCTCTCTCTCTCTCTCTCTATATATATATATATATATATATATATATGTTACTGAAATAGACGGATGGACAGACAGATTTATATATATAGCTGTACATAGAGAGACATAAAACTATATATAGAAATATATAAAGATACTTTTCCTACTGTGTTGCTCTACATCCCTATTGTACAAATTCAATATCCATCTCTGGTCTGAGCTGTTGCTCACACATACAGAAATAGAGAGGAGAGGAAGTGCAAGAGTGTAAACAGCAAAAATCTCAGAGAGACTGAGACACAAATAAACCATTTTACGGCGAGACAAGGTATAACAGGAAGGTCCCCTTTTTTGTGTGTTTACTTCAAATAGCCTGCAAGCTGTTTGTCCATTCACTAAATTGAGTTCCTCATATTGTATTCCAATGGAGCAAACAAATAACGAATCTATTGTGAGATGAAAAGCATTTATCTCAAAAGGAATGCACTTTAATTTTATTCAAAGGGGCACTGAACGGATTTTGTAATCCCATTTTTTTCTGTGAATAATAAAGAACCAAGTAATCCTTCAGATGGCCTAAAATAAATATAAAAACATCCCAATACAATGAAATGTAATACCTTCGATTTGGATCAGCTGAAAGGGAATTATCCTGTGTCTCTAATTTAAGATCTACCTACAAGTCTACACAGCTGATACACGAAGCATGATATCCTAAAAATAGTGCAATGGAAAAATCTATACTAGTGTCCAGTTATGTCTGTTCTGCTGCACAGTGGCATAGTATACAAACAGCTTGATATGATCATCTCACACTGTGGCCACATGTCATTTATTTGTCACTGAGCAATGCTCAGAAACATGTTTGAAATATTTGAAAGAGGGCAGAGGGTAGGAAGGGCTGACCATTGGTTTATTATTATCAACACTTTCAATGTGATTCAAAATTTCCTGATTGTAGCTATGAAGCCTTTTGTAATCTTTGGAGTTTAAAGACAAACTGCAATGTCTAAAATAGGAATGTCTTCACCTGCCACAGGGCTTGTAAATTGACTCTTTTTGGAACCAATTAGAGTTTCTTATTTATAAAAAATGACAGCATCATATGGCCTCATATGCTGTAAAAGTGCTGCTCCCAGGTACATCTAAAAAAAATCACTTAGAATATTGTGAAAAATGTATTTACAATATTATCAAAAAAGTTCAGTATTTTTTGTCAGTCATTTCAGAAAGTGAAACCCGTTTATTATTTTCCCAAAAAGATTAGTTTTTAAGCCCAAAAATGTGCACTTTAAGGCTTAAAATACAAATATTAAACCCAAGTTTCTTGTAATTTTGCTGATTGTGGCTTGCAGATAATAAAAATCCCAAATTCTGTGTCTCAGAAACTATAATATTACATAATATATTACATAATAAAAATATTCTTAATGGAAGTGCCAGGTTTCTGGAAAGTATGTTAATTTCTATCCACACAGTATTTGGCTGGGTGTAATTTTGCATTAATTACTGCATCAGTGCTGTGTGGCATCGAGGCAACCACACGATGCCACACAGCACTGATGGCATGGTTGTGGTGAGAGGTAGTGGAAGCCCAGGATGCTGTAACAGCGACTTTCAGTTCGTCTGCATCGATGGAGGTGGTGTGTCTCATCTTTTTCATGACAATACCCCAGAGCAACTCTGTGGGTTTCAGGTCAAGTTAGTCTGCCAGCAAACTGACCACTGGTCAATGAATCAACTTTTGGTACTTTTGCCAGTCTGGACAGATGCCATGTCCTGCTGGAAAATGAAATCAGAATCTCCATAAAAGCTTGTGAGCAGAGGGGAGCATGAAGTTCTCCAAAATCTTCTGGAAGATGGCTATGTTCACTGTTGACTTCAAGGAAAATAAAATGAACCAAACCCAGGTGACAACTGATAGTGACATGATCACTGACAGTGGAAACTTCAGCAACGTGGATTCTGTGCTTCTCCATTCTTACTCCAGACTTTGGTAACTTAATTTCCAAATGCAAACTTTGTGTTTATCTGGAAAAAAAAAAAAAAAAAAAAACTTTGGATAGCAGAGAAACGTGTGCAGTTCTTTTTCTCCTTAGCCCAAGTAAGATGCTTGCAGCCCATGTGCAGGCTATTCTGAACATAGTGGCGCTTGATGCACTGACTCCTGATGTTGCTACTCCTTCCACTCAACTTTCTCTGAACATGCTCGGATACAGACTCTGAACAACCAACTTCTTCAGCGATGTCCTTTGTGGCTTCTCTCCCTGTGAAGGGTGTTGGCTGTTTTGTGGACATGTGTCAAGCCGTCATTTTTCCCCATGGCTGTATCATTCTGGGTCAGTGAGAGAAAATTTAGAGGCTCGGGTGTTTTTAGTTAATTAGCTGATTAGGGGATGACACTATGAATTTCCAAAACTTAGCTTTTTCACAACGTTCAAATTATTTCAGACAGAATTTGGGAGATAAAGGCTTGAAATATTTCACTCTATTTTCTGAGATTTTTGTAACATATATGTTTCATCTTCTATATGCTGAAATTCTTCCACTTACTCAACTTTAGTGATAAAATAAAGTCGACAGAAGTTACAGTATCTCAGAAAAGTGTTTGCATTTTGTCACATTACAGTCACAAATCTATGTATTTTGGAGGATTTTATGTACGTAATACAAAAATAGTGCACGATTGTTAAGTGGAAGGAAAATAGCAGTTTTCAAGATCTTTTAAAAGAAAATAAACTGTTGGTGGATAAGTTATTTAAATTCAGCAGTCTTTAATCAGATGCTCCTCAACAGAATCACGTCAGAAGTCACTAATATGGAAAATAAAGTCATGCTGTGTTTCACATCAGTGTAAAAATGCTCTCATTAAATGAGAGAACAACCCATAGTCATTACACATCACCTGAGGATATCTTCCCATACACAAGCCTGTTAGAGTGCAAAAGACTCTGGACTGGGACAGAGATTTTTGGGGGGAAGGATTTGACTTTTATATATGAAATCCCCATTAGGAATCTCGTAACTGAAGGTAGGTAAGCTAAAAATATCCATCCCCTCTGAATGTACGCAGTGACTCAATTTCAGAGACTCATTTGGGAGCAAACCACAGAGGCCTGACCCAGGCAATCAATGATGAGGATGATGACAGAGCTCTTGTCCAAAGAGTTGCTACCATTGGTTTCCATAACTGACTCATCCATTCAGGAATGTGTGAGAAATGGAGAGAGAGGCTGATGAGAGGGTGTCAGTCAGGTTGCATCAGCACTCTGAAACTGTAAAAAAGAAAAAAAGAAAAAAAACTGGGCAAGCCCACAACAATGAATGAAAATAGAAGCAAAGGGAAACACCTTAGCTAGCTGATATTTATAGACACACAATTACAATTAAAGATTAAAGACTTGTGGTTTCATGAGAGTGCTAGCCAGAGAACAACAAGTCTCACCCTGATTTATAGGAATAACACCCTTGGGTGTTTCCTTCTCTGGATATTAGTTTAAAGCCTCCAATACAAGAGCACAGATTAGTGCCCACACACTGGGTAAAGACATTTATGTCGCATTGTGTCATTGTCATTGTTTTGAAGTTAAAATGTATTACTGTTTGTGTCACTGTGTGACAAACAGTTGTTGGGTGTGTTAACTGACTTTTAAATGCATAGTGGCAAGTATTAGTTTTGGTTCAACTTATTCCTTTTTTGGGAGGGTGAATTATTAGTTTTTAAAATAGTTTTTTTATTGAGTTTTCTTTTTTTATGTTGTTAATTTACCAAAATAAAGTTAATCTGTATCTGAATCTTAATTTGTAACTATGTCATGATATAAAAGCACAAAGAAGGAAGAGTGACTACAGAAATCACTTTTACGTTATTCAGAAATAGCTGTAATCAGCGACAAAAAAGGACAAAACCCAAGTCTGTGCATGACATCTAACATGGTGGGTTATCCTCTTAGACACCCCCACCCCCCCTCCCCAGTGTCTTTCATGGACAATCCCCAAACTCTGATCTTTTACTAACTCTTATATTCCCCTCCAAGCACTGACGCTGTCTACGCCGCTATAGCTGCTAATTGGGGCTCTCTTGACTCTCAGTTAATGAATTCCGCAGCTTCATTTTAAAGGAAAGCCAGATGGATAGACAGGCAGGCAAGATGGGAAAACAAACAGGAAGATAAGCAGACAGTCAGCCAAGGCTTGCAGACGCTAAA
The DNA here is from genome assembly GCA_903066825.1 of Alfaro cultratus. NCBI lineage: Eukaryota > Metazoa > Chordata > Actinopteri > Cyprinodontiformes > Poeciliidae > Alfaro > Alfaro cultratus. Next base: position 64,766 of record CAEFZX010025306.1, read on the forward strand.
AATGAGAGACGCTGGGAGTGTTTGGGACCATGCAGACATGTAAAGGACATGGTGTGTGGGTCAAGTTCCAGGTGTCCTGCAGGGGATGCAGAAACACAACACACCTGTTTGTCTGTAATTAACCCCCCTACTGTAAGCAAGCGTGTACAACTTCCACTAGCAAAAAATTACTTTATTTTATATAGCCTAAAATAGAATGTGTGATTGCTCAACACACATACACTTGAATTCCTAGTTGGCATTCCTTCAGTCATTTGACATTGGCCCCAATTCACCCAAGGGGATCAGCTTTCTGCCATAATGAGTGAAGCAGATGCTGAAAAATAGAGACCCTGGGATCAAATTGCATATAGGAGCTGCACAAATAAACACACAGGAGGATATATCTGCTGCAGTGCTATGTTTACACAAAATCACATGGACACAAATACAAACCAACATGGAAAGTAGGTACTGCCAAAGCAACAAATTTGTCCCACCTTGGTGTTTGGATCATAATGTGCAACCCTTGTTCAGGCACAGACTGAGACACAGCATTTGGTACATAGTACCTTGAAAAAGCATTTAAGTAAAGTGAAAGTGTGGTATGTATTTGTGTTCAGATCTCTTCACTCTTATACTCTTTTATAAAACCCAGCTTAACATTTTTTATTCAGCTAACTAGTAAAAAAAGTCTACCTGTGTGTGATTAAATATCAGTATAAACATAACAGTTCCGTGAAGGCCTCAGATATTTGTTAGAGAATATTAGCATACATCTCTCAAGATTAGGAAACACATTAGACACGTCAGCTGTGAAGAGTTGTAGAACAGTGATGGGCTATAAAATAATATCTGAACCCTTGCACGCCATGTTCAGTGTGACGCATGGTGGTGGAAGTGCCATGATGTGGGGACACTTTTCATCAGCAGGAAAAGGGAAGCCAATCAGACTTAATGAAAAGACGGATGGACACAAATAAAAGGTGATCCTGAACACACTTTATTTAAAAAAAAAGAGGCAGCAAAGCACTTCAGACTGGAGAAGAGGTTCACCTGTGTAACAATGCATCATTTTTTTCTCCACTTTATAAATATAAGATCCTTTCTCAACAAAATATATTGAAGCTTGTGGTTGGAATGTGACAAAAGGTGAAAAAGTTTAATAGGGGTGTGAATACCTTTGCAAGTGACTGTGCATTTAAAGTAAATTCTTGGACTGTATCATATATAAATATATATTGTATCACACGCAGCAAAACTGATCTTTATTATGACTAAGAACATTTGATATAAGTGATCACGACCTTCTATCCTAAAGCTTCAACGTCACAATTAGTTCAATGCCTGTTTTGAAACTTTGTTTACTGGCCATCTTCAGATCTCGTGTTCTGTAGTAATTCTAGCTGACCCAGTCATCTCTTGGACCTCTCTTAACATGTTATTTTAAAATTATGCAATGCAGAAAATGTGGCCAGGCAGAATTTCCTCTGGGTTAAAGTGTAGGATATAAATTATGCCAAACTAGAGGGACACGAAAGACACTCACATTCATAAGAAAAAGGGAATCAGTGCCATTTTTTTGGCTAGCTTATTTAGTTTAAAATCACCATGAGGAATGGACATCCAAATTGTAGTGTTGATCTTTCTGGCATCCAACATAGTATGTACTGTCAGCAGTGATGTTGTGCAATACTCCTCCCTCTCAACGAAGCCTTCCTGGACCTCCTGACACAGACCCTCTTTCAGGCCCTGGCCTTGCTCCAGCCCAAAGGAGTTTCATCAGCCATGACTTGACAGAGACAACCACTCGTAACTGAACTGAGTTTTCTTATCTACCAGTTCTGGTCTGTCCTGTCCTTGCTTATAATGCGACACCTCTTTATCCACTTCTCTCACCACATAAACTCCTTATGTCTTCACCCACAAACTGTGAGATCCTGACTTCATCCATTCATAAATTTATGATATATATGTTCAAGTGTTTGTCGAGTAGTCTAGCAATAAGAAGATTTATTCACCTATTGGAATTTGCAACAATCCCATTTACATTTCCATTGTCTTTATGCTAGGGACATTTGGCACTTACATGTGTGAACCCCAAACCTACACAAAAGTATCTTCAGGCTATCTCCAACAACAACTAGGAGGTCAGCCATTTTGAATTGAGCTGAAAACCAAAACCTTTACAATCATGACTTTTTTGACCTCCTGTCAATTTTAATATTTGGCTTCCATGTTCCTCACTATACTCATGAGATTTGTGGGGTTTAAAGTTATCAAAAGCTTCAGGTTTTTGGCAGAGTGTGCTTGCCTAATGTCAAATTCTGAAATTAAAATGTGCCTATGACCAGGGTCGCCACAGGCACCAGGCCCCGTGGCGACCCTTTATCTAAACATGAACAATGTTTAGATAAAGGGTCGCCACGGGCCTGGTGCCTGTGTCCAGCGATCGTTGAGCTTGAGACGGTATACGCCTTGGACAGGTTGCCAGTCAATCGCAGAAAATCTCAACATAAAAGACATTTTTCACAGTTCACTGAACATCAGAGTTACACTAAACTTTCCAAGAATTATTCAGATGGAATCTCCAACAAAACTAAATTTACAGTCTGACATCACCTAAGCCTGGTTCACTGACAACAGGAAGTTACATATATTATTAATGTACATGGGATTGGTCAAATGTATCTACAGCGCCACCTTTAAGAAGCATTGGGTTCTCTTGCTGCTTTGACTGATGTAAATTACATTTGGATCACATGTATTTTCCTAGAATCAACAAAAAAGTCAAAGTCCAACCAAACCCTACGGGCGGTCAGCCATTTTGGATCAAAGCTTTAATTTTCTTCACACTTGACACTTGAGATTAACTCTGCTTACCACCTTAAAAAGTTTTTTTTAAAGGCATTGATGACTAAAATGATGAAAAAGCTGACTCTAAAGCATGTGAGTGTGGCCACGCTTTGAAATCTGACTTCTAAATATCAAAGACATATTTAAACTATACCTCCCACATGCAAAATCAGATAACCACCAACATTTCTGTTGTCATCAAAGGCCGCTCCTCACAGATCTACAAGATATTTGGGGGATTTTCTGTAAGTCCTACCTACTAAAAAATTTTAATTCCTCTTAAAAATTCTTAATCAGGTTAGATTCAAACTAAGCCTGATTAAAAATATTAAATTGAAAACTTATTTTAATCTAACCCTTCCATACATCCATATAAATTTATAGGTATGACAGCATAAATTTTCACCCTCACCCACTAAACTGATAGATTAAATGATAGATTAACTTTTCAATAGTTGAATGTTATTTTATTCAAATAAAGAAGAAGGGTGAGGAGGGTGCAAACAACAATCTGGAAATTTCTCCCCTACTGTCTGCTTTTCAGTACCACAGCAACCTCGACACTTACTTCCTCTCAGCCAAAACCCCTTGGTGTCCCTCTTCCTCTGGTTCTGCCCTCCCCCGCCCTCCCTTCTTTCTCTTCTCCACAGCTTGGTTTCTGTTTTATTTGTTTCTCTCCTCCTCTCTTAGCACCCTACCCCTGAGTTCTTTCGGCAAACTTGACCAGCTTTCTGTTCTTTCCATACACATGTTCTGCTCACTGACATCTCGTTTAAGAAAGAAGCAGCCAGTGAGAAACAAACTCTCTTCGCCATCACTTCTTCTTCTTTTTCTCTTTCTTGTTATTCTTTGCCCCCTCTCTCCCTTTCCTCCTTTCAGGACTTGCTAAACAGGACAAACATCATGTGGCTTGGGTGAGAAAGGAGGACACTTGTGAGCGATGACTATGAGTCTCTGTTAGATACTGTTCGCTCTTCAGAGAACACTGGCCTCTGCAGAACTCTGCATGCATCTAAGGGTCTCCTTTTCAGAATGCAACTTTAATAATTACAACTCACCACTGCTGCAAATCTGTATTTATAAGGACAAGCAATGTAGAACTGCAAAATCGATTTGAGGTAAGCACTAAAAGACACCCTGCATGTGTGCGGGACATTGATCAGCTCTCACAAAGACTCTTCTTCTTATTTGGCTCCCAGCTGTGTGTACTTGGCTCACTAGATGGCTATCCAGCAGCCAGAAATGTTTGGTGTGTAACCCCAACTGGAAAGCCCCACTCATACCCACCCAGCCACATACACATGCATACACAGAGGCTCAGAGTAATATGTTGTTTCAGAAACAACATATTACTCTGAGCAAGGGGCAGACAGAGGGACGGGCCCAAAGAAAGAATGGTTTAAATTCCACAGCTGATTGAAAAACACTGAGGAGTGGGCCGGAACGGAGGAACTGATGTCAGCTCTCTCGAACCATCCCCACACCCACTCCATTTTCGGGGCTTTGTAGGGAAGGAATGATAAAGACAAAGAGAGGCAAGGAATAATTCCAGGAAATGTCATGCAGGCAGCGGGGATATATGTGTTTTGGCTGTTGTCACAGATACAGAGTTTCCTTCCAGGCTTGGGCCAAAAATTGCAGCAATCCAAACTGCAGTCTGTGAACACAGAGAGTGACTTCAGGTTGAACTCACTAATGCGTGGTGCAGGTGGAGGAGGGATTTAACTTTGTGTTTAACTAAGCTGAAAAACTAGTTGTTTTGCAAAATACGAACCAAAAAGGATATTTTTAAAAATTGAAGATAAAGCACACTTTTGAGGGCTACTTTATAAATCTCAAACTAGCACAATGCACATACCACTAACTCGTGGACAATATTTATCTTTACTTGCGCCTCCATACAAGACAAACCAGTAGTAGGTCTTCAACATACGAACTCAAATTCTAGACAGACGCTTTGCTATTTCTTTCATGTGACCATGTTGTCAAAGCCTGAATATATTTTTCACTGTGTCTCTCATAGGGGGCGATAAAGCATCCGTTTACATACTGTGCATTCAGTGGAGCAGAAAAAGAAAAAGAACTGAAAGATAAAGCCAATCTCCCCACATTATGTTGGTGAAAAACAACCATTTTTGTCTTTGTTTGACTGGACAGACTGTTTTCATTATCTCTGTGGACAGATGTCTTATTTTCACTGTCTGCAAGCACAACCAGCATGAACACAAAAATCTGGAACGTGCATCGGCACCCATCAGAAAAACTAGGGGACCCCAGGGTCCAGGGTAGGGATGTCCAAGCCTTCATGCTCAAACAGATAGTAGAGCAACTGGGAAACTGACCTGCCTGGGATAATGTTTCAGTTTTAACATCTTCCCACTTTAGCAACTTTTGTCTGATTATTCAGCTACATTATTCCTGTTATTTTTGGAGGAGGGGGCAGAGAAGGAAGTTGCTTTTTTTGTTTTGTTTACTTTTTATATTTTTGTATATTATTAGCATACCTAAAAACTACAAGTTCAACCACAACTGAAAAAGAAATTAATGTGAAAAAAATAATAATATTTATGCCCTTTAAACAGGCATCTTCTTAGTGGATAATCTAGCTGTTTCTATATTGAATAGTGTTATTTATGTAATTATGGGTCTATTAGTAATTGTAGTCAATTGACCACACACTTAAAATAAACATGTAGTGCTTGCTTTAAATTGTGGCACTTTTGGTCCTCCATAGCCATTTTCCAAACGTTAAAACTGTCCCTGCTCACACCTTCTCCACGTTTACTATCACTTGTATACAGCTTTTATCTTGGATTAATTTCAAGTGGTGACACACCAGTGCTATTTTTGCAAACTGTCTTAAAAACAAAACAGAAACTCTTAAGTTAGACCATTAACAAAACCTTAAAGTGCCTAAGCTTTGCTGGGAAATCGATCATTGTGGAGCAGAACTTTAAAAAGCAGTGGGATTATTATGCAGGTCCTGGGTGAGGTTTTTTGTCGATAAAGTGCAGAGCAGTTGAATAGCCCCAACTGAACCGTTATGCAACCCCCCTCGCTGTCTGTCCACATGTAATCTGCTCTATCCTGCAGATTTTTATTTTTTTTTTTTTTTTTTAAGAGCATAAAGATTAAATCACAAGTCCTGCATGGTGTCTCCTACCTTTTAACGCATCAGCCTCTGTGTTCAGCTCAGGTCTTGACGTCCGCTCTGACTTCACACCTCTTCTCTGCTCTGATCTCTCCAGTTTTGCTCTGAGCAGCGCTTCGTCCCTCGCCTCTCCCTATTAAACTGCAACGGACAAACAAACGAGGTCGCTTCAGAACAATGCTGTCCCGCCTGAGACGACAGCATCTAAGATCAAAACTCACATATTGTAACACTTGCGGCGTTTCTCTCTTTCTTTCTTTCTTTCTTTCTTTTTTTTTTTTTTTTTTTTTTTTTTTTCTCTCTCGCTTTAGCCCGGACTTGCAGAAAGTCTTCAAATGATCGGTTCAGCTTCGTGTCGGGTTAAGATCTGCCAGCGCTGACAGCAAAATATCCCCCGACTTCTGTAGTCGAGAGACGCCAGGAGGAGGGCAATTACACGAACACTGCTGCATATTGCAAAACCCGCAGACGCACTGTTGTTTGCGAGCCCCCGACACCCCGCCCCGCCGCTATTGTGTGCCCTGTTCTGGGTAGACTCGTCCCGCTTGTGGTCCTGATGCGAGTTTGCTCCGCGTCCCTTTGTTGCTCCTGTCACACCTACCAGGAGGGATCACATGGGCTGGAGGGAGACCTCGCATCGACTTTCTTTTGTCTGCCAGTATTTTACTCCGTAATATTCCTCACCGCATTAGCTGCCTGCAGGATATAGTCCAAAATAAACCTAAACCACCGAACCGATGGAGACACATACACGCGCGCGCGATCACACACACACACACACACACACACGGCGGACGAGAGGATTTTTACCAACTCGCATCTGATCATCACATGATTTACACTTTCGGGACGTTACATGTAAAGTGAGCAAGAATATCAAAGTAAAAAATAAAATAAAAAAAGCAAAGCAAAACAAAACTGGTTGTGCGCTCTGTTTAGGTGCACCCTTTGTTTGTGTCCTCACCAGAATGTCCCCCAGAAGTTTGGTCCTCGCGGGGCAGTGGGTGAAGACGCTGCGCTCTCCACTCCTCTCTGTTTTCCTTCCCCTCGTTGTCTCTTGTGACCGCCGTGGTGGAGGTGCAGCTATGTTTCACTCAGGACCATCCCTCACTCGCAGCACGCCGTTGGCCTATCAACAAGCGCGGTGACGACGGCCTCATTATGGACACTCTTGCCACACCCATCCATTCATAAAGTGGAGCCAGCCTCTCCGAGCCGGCACGGCGTGCGCAGACTTGAGGCAGTTCAATTTGCAGCGAGTTCCTATGGAAGCTGGTGATCAGGACGGAGCATCATGTAGGGTTCGATTGTTGTGTAACTCTGCTGTGTTCATCCATTGACTTTTTGTTGAACCCTGCATGCATTTACAGTTCTGTTTCATATAGTAGACGTGTCTAAAAATGTTAACAACAAAAAAAAAAAAAAAAAAAAAAGGTAATTTACTCAATAAGTGAAACGTGTTTTAAATAGATTCACTATAAGCAAGTCTATGGTTTAGTTTATTTAAACAATAATACATTTGATCTAAAATTAAGGTTTTGTTGAATGGCCTTTTCATTCTGTTGGGGGAGAGTCAACAGAATCCTGTTGCACATCTCATGAATGTAGACAGTAGATGGATGCGACGGTAAACCATTTGAATCTCACATGCTTTGGTTAATAGGTGCAAAAACATTATAATTTTTTTCACTGGGGCACTTTAGCACTTAAGGATATATCTAAAGCTTATATGCTCAGACTTTAGCGTGTCCAACCAAGTCAGTCTGTTTATGCAAGGCTGCAGGATGCTAACCAATTGCAATTAACTTAAAGCCTTCACCAATGTTTCATCGTTGCCAAAGCTGATGTAGGACATTTTGAAACTGCTGGGTGGACCATGGATATAGATCAGATTAGTACAGGTGTTTTCACCCTGTGGGAGGTTACCAACTAAAACTATTGTTTAGCAAAGACTTAAGGGAGTCTTAAGTGGAAAATGTTAATCCGCAGTCTATCTTCAGCAGTATGTCTAGCTTATGATTTCCAATAGTATTTCAGACTGTTTCTCATAATTTCTTACCCATGTGATAGATGCATCAGTTATCGGTTGAAACTCATTCGAATTTGCCAATAGAGAAACATCAAATTGTGACTTATTGTCTGCGACTGGCTTTCCTTTTACTTTGAAGAGAGCGCAACTGGAACTTGTTATCAATAGAGGTCTTAATGCTGTGCAGACAGACCCACACAATAAATACATGACTAGGGGAAAAAAAAGAACAGCAACAGCTGCAATATTTAGACATCCTCTGGCAAAGTAGAAGCAGAAGTCTGCCATAAACTCCACTGCTTGCAACAGTACTAGTTACTTCCAGATGTGTCAGTCTAGAAGCATTCTTAACATAAATAATTGACTGAGTTTATCTTTTTGCTAAATATAGCTTAAGAAAAACATAACTACAACAATTTTCTTTAATGTAACTTGGGAGTAATAATTTATAAACTTTTACTGAGTGCATCACCAAAAGATTAGGGGGAATAATAAGTACCACAGGAACAGAAGTCAGTCCTAATTCATTCTTTTTCTTTTGAATATGCATATATACAGTATATGTCTCTCTGCAATTCCCTATAACCCATTTGCAGCCAGATGATTAAAGCAGTCATTGTCCTAGGCAGGTAATGGAACAACCTGCCCAGGCTTGCTTCAGTGTCAGCATGGATGCAGGCTCTAGGCAACCGGCCCAAGCTGTGGCCACCAAGCATGGAATCATCTCACGTACACACCGGCGCACACCCACAAGTGGTGGACAAGTAGCAGAATATGCTGTAGTCATGTATCAGTTTTGGATAAGCACTTCAAGCAAAATTATGCTGACAACTGCAGCTCAAAGGACACATCACTGACAGTGCCATTGTTTGCTTCCGAACATTTGCTATGCTCAGTTTCTCCACTCTTCTTCATTTCACAACATAGGTGCTCCCAGCTTTTATCTCAAAGTGTCATCTGCAGCACTTTTCTCTTGCCTGTGGACACGGCAATAGCACAATTGATAGAGCCGCATGGGGACAATAGAGGTACAATGAGGGATCCACGTGATTCAGCCCTCACTCTTTCTCTTTTTCCAAGAGGAGTAAACTGCTGATCCCAGTGGTTATAAAAGGCCCATATCAGCTAAACTTATACAGATAAATATGGCCGGATCTAGGTGTTGCACTTCCAGCTCATCCAAATGTGCAGAAACAAATAATCTGCAGCCAAATCAATCACAGACTGCACAGATAAATCCAATCTTTGACCAGGTCAGATCAATTTTCACTCAGAATATCTGAACCTCCATTGTGGCAAACCACAATGGCCTTTGACACAGGCCATTAAATGACCACAATGCTGTCTAACTTAGGGTGCTGACACACTACAATGGGTCTCTTTTTGCCATGGAGCCTCTGTTTTTCTTCTGCCTGATCTCCCAAACAAAGCTGTATTATCGTTGCACCAATTGAGCTTGAACAGTCAGGCACAAAAGAGTCTCTGACCTGATGGTTCAAGCCTTCTTGCCGACTTTACCACCCACTGGACATTGTGATGACAGTAAACCGACATAAAAGTTGGGTTGTAAATTTTCTCTTATATTTTTATTTGTTGAACACAAAGAACCACAATTGTGAAATGTCCACGTGAAGCTTGCTTTAATAACAATAAGAATTCAATAAAAATATGGGATGTTAATATTAAGTTAACTTTGTAAGTGTAGAAATGGCTACACAGTTGGGGAAGTTGATAAAAAAAAGAATCTCGAACTCTCACAGGCAGACAGATGTAGCAATGAGTGGCCTCTTTGGGTCACCAAGTCTTTATTATTACAGTTAGGCAGCATGTAGATACCAACTGGTAGAAACACCAGTTAAATTATTTTCTATATATTTATATATTCCCATGGTTGTTAAGGGAAAGGAGTTTTGTCTTGTCTGGTCTGACTGGTAGACTTACTTGAGATCAATGCAGCTAAGAGATAAATAAATCCATAGGACAGCTCTGTGGTCCTAATCATACTTTAATGATATCAGTGAGTAAGGAGTTCCACAGGAGATTGCATATTATCCCAGCAAAAAGTCATTGGAAGAAGTTTTTTCTTCCAATGACTTATTTTCTACTTTCTAGACAGATTGTCTAAAATAAAGAGGCAAAGCATAGCCTAACAAACCTGCAAGTCAAGTCATTGATAACGTCCCAACATGCTGCTAAAGAGTGACTAGTGACTAATAGTTTCTCCTTACTACCATTCACAATGGTGTTTGTGCTTAACAGCTTTGACCGGCATTCACCCAGAAACTGGCAACACCTACAGTAAACTTCTATACAGGAACATCTAGATAATCCTGAAAATGTTGTCACTCATTTCAGGAGCTGAAAATGATTCATTTTGTACATTCATCATTGCACATAGAGTAAAAAAAATTGTTAAGCCTTTATTTTTTGTAAATGTTCTATTTATGACTTACAGATAACGAAAACCCAACATTCAGTGTTTCAGGAAAATTAAATATTACATCATGTCAATAAAAAAATCCTATATTAAGTATGTTAATTTCTATGGTGGGCCTACTGTTGTATGAATTACTTCATCAGTGAGGCATGGCATCTATAATCAGCCTGTGATTCTATGGAGGGACATGCCCAGGGAGCAGTAACACCATGGTTACTAAATCAGCTTTTGTTGCCCTTGCCAGTTTGGGCAAGTCTTGTTGGAATATGAAATCAGTATATTCACAAAGCGTTTCCACAGAAGAAAGAATGAAGAGATTGAAAGTAGATGTCTGCTTTGACTGTGGACTGTGTGAAAAGTAAGCACTGACTTTTAAACCTCACACTGGATTTAAAGCAACATGGATTCTCTCCCTCGTCACTCTCCCTTCAGACTCTGGAACTTGATTTCCAAATGTAAACTTTCCTTTGTGGTTATTATGGGAGAGGAATGTAATGGTGAGAAAATTTTTAAATGTTGTGTGTGGACCTTAATTTAAGATTTAAGTTGGCTTATAGAATTGTTTTGTTTGTTTTATTTTCCTTTAAAGGTGCTTATAGACAGCTTTGGATCACCAAGCATAATGATGTTTTGAATACTTATGATAAAGTCGACCTATTATTAAAGTTTGATATAAAATAAAATTATATGTCTGGGAGGAATCATGATGCAGCGTGGCTTCAATTCCCTGATTCTCTTGATTCCACAACAAGCATACATGTGGGTCAGAGTTTGAATAAATTTTCTCTTTGTCCTTTTTGTCTTTAGCCCAAGTAAAATGGTTGTAGCCAATGAAAATACTTTGTTGTTAAGACGTTTTCATTTAAATACTTTAACAATGCATTTTCTGTGCTAGGGCTAAGTCATAAAATGAACTGGTAGGCACTGAGATATTGGGGTTTTTTTTAAAAGGGAGGATGCTTACTTGTCTTAAATTGAATGCCTATGCATATATGAAAACTTTGTTTATGTGTTTGTTTAATTTGAGACTATAGATAATAGAATTTATGAAATTCACTTTGATGACTGAGGGGCCAGGTGACAATTTGTCAAAATGGACAAAGATCAAGGAAACTGTCACAAAGCCCTTCCAAGAGCTAATCCCTTAATCTCTCCAAGCGTCCATAGACTCAGTAAAGGGGTGCTATGCAGACTGTGGCCAGTTGGGCTCTTTGGCCCTCTGGCCCACTATCAGGACTCCCTGTGGCTCCCCAGGGTGTCTATGAATAGACACGGGCGTGTGCTCCATGCTGTTGGCTGGGCTTTGGCACACAGGCCTCATGTCAGCACGGATGCCACGTAATACTCCCGAGCGGCGTCACTTCACCAACTGCACATTTGGGTCGCCGTGGAAACACAGCTACCTCTGCCCTGCCATCTTTTGGCCGCATTTTCCAGACAAACTCGGATGTGTTTCTCAACTTCTTCCAGTCCTTCTTTCCTCATCTCTCTGCGTGGCTCTTGTTTACGCAACTAATGACGCTGAGCAGGGAACGGGAGGTTTGGAACTTGATCCAGAGGGCTTCCAGGTCCTTGGTTTTACACTAATGAATTGGTTGTTCTTCTCTTTCTTATGAACGACATAAGGAGTGCAATTATGATGCTCTTAGACGGTATCAAAGCCCTATATATGCTCATTTGTATATGCTGAAAAGGAATGTATCGCACATATGGCATCTGTTCAGCACTTTGGTTACTTCAAAGTGCTTATAAATAAAACAGTCTGGCTGTGCTCATATTGGGTTTTTTTTTTTCACTGTAAGTGACAAAAACAGCAACCTCTTTGGGTCATCCAGGTACATGGGGACCTCCATGACACCGTTCTCTTTGACTTTTGCTAATACCTAGACTTCTTTCTCTTTTTTCCTCAGTACATTCAAGCAGACATGCAGTCAGAGAGTGACCGTCCTTAATGGACGGGTGTGTGGGTCACAGCATTTTTCTCTGACAGCGCATAGTTTTCCCAGGACAAATTAATGGATCGCTGTGTTTGTACTTTCGCTCCATTTCCCAGTTTGTGTTTAATCACATATCATTTACTGTGTCCTGGCTGACAGTCCAGCTGGCAGGGACACGTCTTAAGTTAATAAACAAGACTAAAGACAGGAGATTCACAGCAGCTGCTTCCTCTGCCTAATTGTCTGTTGTTGTTTTTTTACATTTAAAATGTCCTCTGACATTTTAAACATTTTAAACAGAACCTGTTTTCTGAGTTTCACATTTTTACACAACTATATAAAACTTGGTTAGTTTTAAGAGTTTTGAAATGTTTTCTGATCCTCCTGGTACCAGAAGCTCTGGTCTTTCTTTTAAAATATAGCTTTTCTGAACTGTGGTTGCATCTGACATAAACAATGCATTTCATACAAATGAGTGTCATTTAGTAAATATTTTCTCTTTCGAAACAGTCCTCAAGAAATTCAAGGAATGGTTGTGTTTCAGAATCCCAGTGGATCAGCGGTTTTTAAAATACTTAGACCGACCTGTCTGGCATCAACAACCATGCCGTGTTCAAAGAAACTTAAATCACATTTCTTCCCCGTTCTGATGCTCAGCTTGAATTTCGCCGAGGCTAGATGCCTAACAGCACTCATGTGATCCTGTTGTGTCATTCAGTAATTTGTTGTTTACAAATTACTGAATGACACAAGTGATCGAACTGGTATGCCTCTGTAAAATGGCCGGCTGGAGTTGTCCTCAGCATGACTTTGGCTCAAAAATGTTCTTTAGAGACCAAACCTTGCCAGGTTTAAAACTTGACACTGGCTTCTGTAAGGTTAATTTTCAGTTTGCTCTACACTTAGCTCTTTCTTACCCAATCCACATACCATGGCATATCAAAGGTCTTTTTTTTTATGTGCTCTGACATTTTGCTGGCCAATGGTCTCAGATGGATACTGTGAGCATATTATATGCTCACTCAACAGGTAACATGCACATAAACACAGATATCAGGAGAAACTTACATACTGTTGTAACAACAGTTTTTTCTAGAATGTACAAATGCAAGAAAAATACAGGCTGGCATTTGACAGAAGTGTTTTTGTGCTTTGAAATCATGTTGTGCCCTGAAGATGCCCATTCATCTCTTTCATGTTAGCTAAATTAGCAGTCTCACTGCAGAGCATCGTGATAAGGCTTGCAGGATATTGCTGTTATTATTGTTCTGACTCCATTTTGATACTCACTGACTGTCTCACCCCAAAACATGTGTTAATGAGAAAAAGAAAAAGAAACAATAGATCTTTCATCTAAGATAAAGCTTTATAAATATTACAACACTTCTAAACTTGAACAGAAGAATAACAGTGCAAATGAGTTGTTTGTGTTGTTGTTTTTGCATAACTGAAGGTTTTATTTACAAAAGTTTGAAAAGATATGAGGGAATTGATTGATGTTGTGTATTAATCTCATAATTAATTTAATTCAGTTATAAAACAGAAAACAAATTTTCTTAACTGTACTTCTACGAAAGTATATGAGCACAATATCAGACACAAACAGGGGCGGCATTGGATTCATCTAGATCTGAGATGCCGACTATTAGGAAATCGGTCAGGAAAATGAATCCATCACCATGTGTTTTGTGTCATCTGTACTTACTGGACACACAAAGAGAAACCCACACTCCACCATCAGCGCATCAACATCAGTCAAATCAAACAGTGCCCTGTGCTAGGCAACCATGCCTTTCCAGGGCAGATGGCAATGTCTGATCATGTTTATTTTACTTTAATCTAATGCAGTTAAATCTCATTGCCTATCCATGCTGTCTAAATGAATGCTGGGTTTGTGCGAGGTATGTGTGGATCTACGTGTGTGTATGTGTGTTGGGGAATAGGTGGTTATGTGGAAAGGTTTTGACAGACCTATCAATCATAGCTGAATATTGTTCAGTCATTTAACTGTGTACTCTATGTTCATTTCTTTATGTATTAAAATGACTGCTCTTTGTTTGTATTCATTACCTCCTGGAACCTTGTCTTGCCACAGATAGCGACTTCCATGTAATAATCACAAATATCAATAAAATATATTGGTATTGTATTACAAGAAATAAAATATTTATGAAGTGGATGAAAAATAATACATTGTTTTCAGCATAGTGTGCTACTTCCCTTTAGAATAACTAAAAATCTAAAAAGTTTGGTGTAAATTCATGTTTTTGCTACACTTTGCTTTGATAGCTATAATTTAAAATGGCAAAAGTCAATTTCTTAGTAAAAATAATCCATAGATATTAGATGTGTACCCATTTCATATGTTTAATTTGTCTATGGATTTTGGGTATTTTAGATTTTCATTTATTTTGTTTAGGGGATACTTGCAGAACAAAAACTGGTAAACCCATTTCTTCAGATTAAAAAATGTACAATATTTAAATAATTCATTATTTCTGAAACAAGACTTATGGAAACTACAGTACCTGATGTGCTCCATATGATCAAAGTCATTAAATAAAAAGTGTGACATATCAAAACTCTGTAAGTACTATAACAAGTAATGAACAAATTATAGATCGAGAAATGAAATCTCACACACTCTTGACAGGATAGAACAGGACACATGGATGTGGCTTTCAGTGACACATTCGTGGGACGCAGGTGGTGCAGCAGCACTGGTTACTGCAGCTCCACTATAATCCAGCCTATTGCAGTAAAACAAAACTACTCAGTTGCACCTTTTCTCCACCCATTTTTGTAAATAGTCTACAGTTGTGAGAACTCAAACTGAATGGGTCTCTCAAGTCATTCCACATTCCAGTAATTGTAAACCCTCAGATGGAATCATGTTTGCATGATCTTATGTTCACGCTTTTCATTCTTCTTAGGATGTGGTGTGTTTCTCCATTTTGTACCGCTTACTGTTGGACAATTTCTGCATCACTGAAAATATTTAAAATTACTGTAGCTTACCCTATTTATTACATAACAACTGAACCTGAAAAGTAATTTTTTTTTTTTTTTAGGTTCTCTGTTGAAATACTTTTACATGGGCCTACAAAGTGTATCAGTACTTTGTCAATCACCAGTCAGAAACAAAACAGAGAAAAAGTTGAGTGATTTCTTAAATAATCTTCACGGTTAATGTAAACTGTGAAGATGCTGGCCCTAAAAATAATCCAAAAGTAGTACAAAAAAGAATGTGTAGCAAAGAATACAGTATCAGAAGAAAATATTAGGAGGTTACATTGTCTTTTTAATGTTTAGTCATGTACACTGCCTTCTAAAAAGAAACATTCATCCTCCTTGAATTTTCTCAATTTTTTTAAAACTGTGTCATTTTCCTTCCACATCACAAATATTGCCATGAATCATGGCAATCATGATTGCCATGATGGAAAGACTTAAGCGACATGAATACATTTGTTCAGTGATCATGATACTTTTAAACCTCGGATGTCGTAGGCTCCCTCACTGCAATCTGACTGGAGTTCATTTAAAATGCCTAAAAATCTTGCTAATATAATAATGTACTAGACAAAAACAATTAAGCAAATGTTATTTTGTGACGATTTGGATTTTATTGCATTTATTATTTGTCTTATACTGTCTGAAAGTCCATTGGACAGCAATTTTTTCTCTGTCAGATTTACATAGTTCCCCTTTGGATTTTTGGTGTGTCTCAAATAGAACATCTATTTATGCGAGATACTTTTCAGCCACTTGTTCACTAATTACTTTGTTAGACGGGGGGTGTGTCTGTAACTGCAAGCTGGAAAAGCTTTGCGTTGTTTATCCCACTTGTCAATTTTCTAACCCGACAGGCTTAGAGGCAAAGGCCCAGCCAGCTGCAATAAAGCTGGGTAGACAATGGCGTGGTCTTTCTCCACAAGAAAGACAAAAAAAAAACATATACACACACACTTATTATAGGAAAGCCATGTCATAGTTAACACATATTAAGACACAAGAAAATGCTGCTACCACACCTGAGAATCTATGTGATCTTAATTGGTCTGGATGTATAAACTTGTTTTCAGATGTGGAATTTAATTCTACAGGTCAGCTCGAAACTTTTGGGGAAGATCACTGAACAAACTTGTCTAGATGTTTGCTTTTAAAAAAAAAAAAAAAAAAAAAAAAAAGAAATGTAAGAAACTAAGAGACCATGCGAACACAGACACCATAACAAGATGACTAATGTCCAGCTGGTTCCATTATGTTTTGTGTAAAGTTAAATGAGCATTGTGCTTTGCAAGATCTTCCCTGGGATTTTCCTTATGGGATACATAGATTGAGCATTTACAAAAACTTAAAAGTGCTTTATTGGGACTTATCTGACCTCGTACATACTTCTGAAATGAAAGGAAAAGAATCCATGGTTTGCAATAATATTTACAAATAAAAATCTGTGTGGCCTGAAGTTAATTTCAGCTCAACCAAGGCAACACTTTTTAGAACCATCTACAGCTGCAATTACAGCTGTAAGGGTGTATTCACGACTGACACATTTTTTCACTTTTAAATAAACCAGAGTTCGATTCCCCTGTTGGTCCAGACCATTTGTGGAGGTGTAAATACATTCAAGTGAATCCTGGTGTGAACCAAGTAACAGACTATGGTGCAGTTTGTTTCTGGTGTGAATGCAGAACAGCCTTGATCAGAACCAGCTAGAGTATTTTTGGACATCACAAGTCACTTTTGTTCGTGAAGTCCAAAAACCACCTTTAACAGCTTTTCTTCCAGTTTTGCCCTCTATTTAGCTTTATCCATCATTTCATCAACTCTGAGCACTTTTTCTGTCCAAACTGAAGAAAAACATCCTAAAAGCATGACACCTACACCACCATGTTTTACTGTGGAGATTGTCTGCTTGGGGTGGTGTCCCCAAGCAGACATATAAGCGTTTTGCTTGTATGCCAAAATAAATTTTACTTTATTGGTCCTGAGCACATTCTAACACAACGTTGATGGTGTTAGTTACTTGGTCAACGAAAAATTGCAGAAGAGAATTGTTATGCATTTCTTTCAGTCGTTGCTTTCTTCTTAATGTTCTGCAATAGTCAGATTTTTGGAGTTTACAACTAATAATTGTTCTGTCAAAAGGTTTTCTCAACTGAGCTGTGGTTTGCTTCAGTTCCTCGTTCGTAACTGTGGGTCTCTTGAGAGCTTCCCTTATTGATGTCCTTGCATGGCCTTTCAGTGGGGTCTCCTTTTTGTAGTACAAGTTCCATATTCATATTATAGATTGAACAGTGCTCTTTTGTTTTAAACAGCACTCTTTTGCTTACAAAAGAGTGCTGTTTTGTAAGCAAACAGCACTCTTTTTTGCTTACAAAACAGCACTTAGGAATCTGTCCACTTAGGACAGATTCCTAAGTGAATCTGTCTGCTCCATTCCTAAGTCTTCATGATGCTTGTCGTTTGTTAATGTTCTCTGTATATATAAATATATGAAGTCTTTCAAGATTAGTATTTGGATTCAAACAAGTGGACTTTATTTACTAATCAAGTTGCTTGAATTACCATTACTATTTATTTGTCAGGAAAAAAAATGTCATAATTCCAATACAATGCAATTAAATTTCTTGTGAAGATATTTCTTAGGTTTCATTTCTATTTGAAACATGAGCATATACAGTTAACAGTTTCACTAAAAACATCTGAGAACAGTCTGTATTGAGGTTTGATCTTCCCACTATTGTGTGCTCAGCTGTGTCAAACACCTAAGAGCTATTGACAACTTCTGTGGCAGTGCCTGGCATGAGTGGCCCTGAGGCTGTGTATCGGACCAGAGCGAGCCACATAGCACTGTTGACACAGTTAACGAGGGTTACATGGCTGCTGTTGTCTGTCTATGTTCTCAATCTGAGAAACTTAGTTCTAATTTCTTGCCATTCCAATGTGTCTTCGCATATGCTTCAGGACAGCTATCTTAGTTATTTGCTTCCTGTTATTTATTTTATTTTTACCTATCTTTGTGCCACTATCCACTGTTCCAGTTAGTTATGTAATATCAGTGTCAATCCGATTGGGACCAGCATATTGACACTGTTGTCCTCTCCAGTCAGCTCGACTTTACAAACTCAAAATTATTGACTCCATAAAAGGCATGTGTGTCAATGTCGCAGTGGTTAATGTTTGGATTTGGCCTGGACAAATCGTTAGCATGACAGTCACTTGGCGCCTACAGAATGTAGGTTACATAACTTGACATGTGTGTGGGTTCAAAACAGCCCCGTCAGCTGATGTTTTGTGCCCAGTGTTGACTGCAAACCAGAAAAGACTAAAACTCTGGGATTTAATGCGTACTCAACAGGACACCTACCTGACCTGATTCTTATCTTGTCTCAACGAGGAGAGATGCTGATGCCTGGTTACCTGATGAAGCACTGTGATTACAGCAAAGCCACTCCTTATATAAGGTTACAGAAGTATTTTCTTCCATATTATTCTCTTTTGTTAGCAATCCAGCAGTTCAATATTCTCACTCCACAACCATGTGTGTCCTGGTAAAGTAGTTCACTTCCTATTAGACTGTCCTGGCAATCCGGGCAACGTCTGAGCCAACGTGGCATAATTTATATGTCTGTCGCTCAATTTTAAGATATGGACTGATGTCTAGTAAGGAATGAGACAGAGGTCTAGTGGGCATTAAAAGCACCTTGCAGGATGAATCAACAAAGATTTTAGAATACATCACCAAGATGACTCCCAGTGATGATTTGCTAAGTGAATGTCTCAGGCAGCAGGAATCCAATTTAGGACCACAAGGAACCATCTTGGAAAGACAAGCCCTACTTGGTGCATACTAATGACAAGGTAAGATCTGGCTGATATCAAGGAGTTTTATCAATGGCTTGAGTGGGGCTTGCTTGAAGAACAATACAGAGGCACCAATTATGGCGTCACAGGAGCAAGTCTTCAGCACAAGAGCAATAGGTCAAAGTCTACCATGCCAGACAGGATGCAACTATGCAAAGATGCCCCTGAAATAGTACAGCACATAAAAACTGGGTCCAAAATACTGACAGGTAAAGTTCACAAGCAAAGAATGCAATAGTGACAGATGTGTCAATCCTAAACAAAAGTACTATGAAGTAGAAACAGGAGAAGCTTGAGAAATACCTAACGGAAAGTCAAGGCCTCAGTACTGCCAGTGGTCATTGGTGCTCTTTGAGCTGTAAACCCCAAACATGAGAACTGGGTACAGCAGATTCTAGGAACAAACACAGCAGTTAGCTTAGCTGACTGCTGAGTGCAGTCAGCTAAGCTAAGATCCAGAACCTCCCAACCCTACTAGGGACAAGGGTGTAAGAAAATGGATGGATGGATTGTTCACAAATGAAAGTGCAAAATGAAAAGAAAGAGTATGAACCCTCCACCCTTCCTTTGTGATCTGCCCACGCTTACTGATGTCTGAAGTGTGTCTATTGAGATCTGCACACATGCAAGACTCTACATTAGCCAGCCCCAATGTAGAGTTTCATATGGCTAAAGTAGATTTTTTATGAAACTCTACCGTGCCCTCTAGTGGACTTTGTACGAACTGCAAGAACACTGGCCTTCTACATATGTTTGCCCCAGAGCTCCATCTACCGCTTACATGCTGAAATAGAAACTAAAGCCAAAACACAAAATCAATCTTCAAGTGTTTAATGTTGCCTTTGTAAAGAATAAACAAAACTACACTTATATAACTTTCTACATAAAACAGACACAAAAACATTAAGATTCTTTACATTACTTAGTCATTTAAAATCTGCTTCAGATATTTATAAAGGCAAACACAGAAAAAAAAAATCACAAAATGCTCCCTTATGGAAAGCCTATGTTTAATGTACACTTTATATAAAAGTACTAAATATCAAATTCATATTCGTGCCCTTAGCCTTACACGTGACAAAGAACTATGACTGTACATACCGTATGATTTCACTCAGATCATAACCTGTCACTGCAAAAGCATAACCGTCTCCATCACAGAATTTAGCGCCACAAATCTGTGTATCTGTCACACATTCATTGTGTAAGTGGGCGATCTGCAAAGATGTAAGAAAACAAAGTTAGTTTCTGGTTCACAGAGGCGGGGAAAATACAGGAGAATAGATTTATCCAAGTGAACAGTAAATGAAAACGGTTCTTATTTACAGTTCTGTTCAGAAGTTTATATAGCGCCAAAATGAGCTTAAGCGTCGTATTTATTTTGGGCTCTTAATGATCCATCCACTACATAAAACCTGCAGTGTGTCAAAGGTGAAACTTGTAAGCAAACGTTTGTGGTGTGTACATGTATATCTGAGCTTGTCTGTCTAAATTTGATCTTGTGTGGATTGAAGCAGATTAAAACCTTTAAAAAAAAAGAACAGTGAAAATGCAATGTTAAAAAGCCCAAAATTGAAGACATTAATGCCCATGTTGAATAAATAAAAAACCCTCACTAGATAGTAGTGTAGTTTGAATAATGATCAGTTACCTCCACACTGTTGGTTTCTGCTGCAATAGCCAGGTGCCAAACCCTGACGAAGGAATCCTCAGCAGCAGACAGAAGCTAAACCAAAGACAGGGGATGCTTGAGTAAAGCAGCTGCAATGGCTTCTGAACTTTTACTGCCCCCCATCAATCAAAATCAATCAAATTTTATTTGTATAGCACATTTCAGCAGCAAGACATTTCAAAGTGCTTTACATCATAACAAACACAAAAACACAAAGTCATGCAGCATAGAATCAACAATCAAAACATTACATTAAGTCAAGTGCCATCATTAAATTCGCAATTGATTATGTTTCAAATACAACTCTAAACAGGTGGGTTGTTAGTCGAGATTTAACAGAACTCAGTGTTTCAGCTGTTTTACAGTTTTCTGGAAGTTTGTTCCCGATTTGTGGTGCATAGAAGCTGAATGCTGCTTCTCCTCGTTTGGTTCTGGTTCTGGGGATGCAGAGCAGACCAGAACCAGAAGACCCCCATAAGCACGGGATGTTGAAAAGAAGTTTAAAATAAACCGAATTTACAACTAACCAAGTTGTGTTTGAATTACGTTTAGCTAGTCATGTATTGGAAACAGTCTTCCTTTTAAATAAAGAAAATAAAACATCAAAATTTTCTTACATATTTTTACTCGGCAAGAACGTCAAGTGAGTAAGAATGTAGTATTTGCAATTTAAGCCCTCTAACTCATATTAGCAAAAAGCCATCTACAAATAATAAGAGCTTCTGTGTGATTTGAACTGATTTATTTCTAGCATGCAAAGATTACAATGATTTCTGAGAGCATAAATTTAAAATGATTGACTACCGCAATAGTGTGTAACACCTGTACCATTGGACTACCGACAAACCCTAAAGGCCATTTTAACCACTTAAAGATAATTTAATGATTAACTGTCTTTATACTATTCTTAGTTACAAGCTGAGACTGCAGATACTTCACTTAACTGAAGTCAGGCAAACTAAATGTTTGAAAAGGTACAAAAATACAAATAAAGTAGCTCCTTAAGAAAGTGCCACAGCGATCAGGATTTTCTCCAGTTATACGAAGGATAGATTCTAGCAGCACTGCCCCTCCCTCACCTGTTGCTGCACTCTTGCAGTTATTTGGCTGAAAGAAGGCTACTACACTTTGTGCTTACTTAACAGAAGGATTAATTCAGCTGTTTAATAATGGTTGACAAATGCAGTTATGTAGTGGAAACTAATAATCATAATAATTGCTATTTTTATGCAAGTACAGCACCACAGTGGAAGCTTAGCTACAATCAGCATCTGTGTTAGGCTCCCGACTGTAGGCTCTATCTCTGCAGAGCCTACAGTTTTGTGTTAAGTTTTCTTTTAAGTACTGTAGCACAATGTTGCTTTTACTCAAGGTTATCAAAAAGTGGAATCTTACACTGGCCTGTGCCAAATTTATGCACAAGAAAACATTAACTTTTAAAGGTGTTCATATTGTTGGTTCTGTTTTGTTTTTACTTCAAGTCTACATCTCATACGGGATATTTGGTTGATAACAACTTACCAGACCAGAAAAGGGAGCGATGTCCAGAGAGTAGATCCAGCGAGCGTGAGCGTTGACCTCAGCGTGAAGAATTCCCGTCACCGCTTCGTAGAGACGGATCTGACCTGTGCCATAGCCCGCCAACACTGTACCTTTCCACAGCTTGACAGATGAGCAGGTTATGCTGAGGGAGGAGTGAAAAACAAAGGATTGATATTACTCAGAAATTAAAAACAAAACAAGCAGATATTATGGTTTAAAAGCAAAAGAAAGTGGGTAGGCTAAAATAACTGAAGATCAAAAGTAACAAACAAAAGAAATGAAAGATAAGTTATAAATTCTTACAGTTAGGTTTTCATTACAAGACATTAATTTAGCTAACTTTTGTGTAAAAATTTGAATTACAAAAAAATAAAAGGAGTTAGGGTATTACTCCAAACCAGGGATCTTGTTAAGCAGTTGAAATTCCTCTCCAGACT
The DNA here is from genome assembly GCA_903066825.1 of Alfaro cultratus. Lineage (NCBI taxonomy): Eukaryota > Metazoa > Chordata > Actinopteri > Cyprinodontiformes > Poeciliidae > Alfaro > Alfaro cultratus. The sequence continues at coordinate 87,676 of CAEFZX010025306.1, forward strand.
TCCACACACACATGTTCCCGCCGTCATCTGCAGTGACCAGATTAGCTAAGCACTCCTAAAAGGATGAAGACAGTAAACAGGATGGATTATCCAATTTGTGCCTTCTTAAATAGTCCATACAGTACTATATAATTATTTTAGGTAATATTACTTGTGGAAACAATCCCTAAATAACACAATTGCACAGTAAACAAAAATACACAATGTACCTGGCTGCCAGAACACTCTGAAGCAATATCAGTGATGGCTTCTTTGTGCTCCTCCAATACCTCAGACAGGGTAATGTTGCTCCCTTTAGAGGGAACATCAAACACCAGAACTGCCCCCGATGAAACCCCTGGATACCAACATAACCAGTTTAAATAATTTGGTCATTTGTACTAAAATATATATTTAATTTGTACTCACCAACACATATGTAATTGTCAGAGACAGCTGATATTCCTCGAGCAAACACTGCATGTTCTGGGACAGAATTCAACCTGGTTAGTACACTTGATCTGAAATAAATGTAGTAATAAAATGTAGCAAGAAAGTCACTGCAAACGTGCAGACATGACCTGCTGGGCAGAGCAATAGAGGATAGTGATTGAGTTTTAGACCTTTGTGAACCTTTGCGGAGGTAGACAGGATCGGTGGATAAGTTCAGCTTCGCATTTAAGTATCGGCCAATCACAGATCTCCCAAAATTATGAAAATGGGGGACCAAACTGTCAGTGCACGTACAGGTTTTAGTTGTTTTTGTATTTTGAAAAGGCATCAAGTTTGTATGCATTTTCAATAATGAAAATGTGTGCTAGTGTTATATCCGCTTACATATTCACATAGGTTATTGCATTCTTCTCCACTGCAAATTAACCTCACACAAATGAAAGGGTGGATGGACGAACAGACTGTGTATTATGTAAGTTCTACCTGTAGGTGCTTCCGGCGTGTCCAGAGCATGCCAGTACACCATGATTGAGCCGTCAGATTCATACATCTATACAACAGATTTGTTACGGAGAAAATATGCTGTCAAGAGGAACATTTTTTGAGAAGTATAACTAACATGCTGTGCAAATGAATTTCCTGCCAGTGATGGAGAATAACTTTACCTGGATGCCTTTTTGAGAAGACACCACCAGCAGATCACGAGAGGGTAAAGCACAGAAAGCAGCCTGTAGCGAGAAAGTTCACTTGATTAAAATTGAAAGGTCTGAGTGACAGTAAATAAGACTTACCTTTGCCCTCTCTGTAAATTATTATTATTATTATTATTATTATTATTATACTGCCAAAAGAAACGTTCAAACTAAACATTGTTCACAACAGACTCATAACAAATGTAGTCTGTTATAAGTGGCTAAGCATCATCAAGTGTCGATGTATCATGCACACAAATGGCAATAACAAGGGCTAAATAAAATTTTAAGAGAAAATTTTATTTAGCCTATCAGAGCCAATATGTTATGTTAGTCCCAAAAATATTGTTATTCACATCAAATGTGAACTAAGAGGGCTTGGGCTCAGAATGTGATACTAGTACAGGATCCACTCACGTTGAATTGAATATGTGGGTCTTGTGCTAACATGGTTGTTATAAAAATCTTATAAGATCTGTTATCATGTGGACAATTTCTCTTGAGCCAATTTTTCAGCCCACTAAATGTTAATGTTTTACTTTGCCAGAGATGTCTGTTGATTTGGCAAGCAATGACAAAACGGTTAAGAAAACTTTGCCTTTTATTCTGTTCACAGAAACCATGTATGTAACATAAGAAACAGACCACTGTGAGTAGATGGCAAAACAGGTCTGGAGACACACAGTTGTAGCTGCTCTATGGCCTAACCTGCATGATGAGCGATGTGCTTGTGGCAACATTGGGTTCTTTGGACTGCAGCTGACGGTGGGAGTAGTTGAGGCCGTCCCAGGACGTGCTTACCATGTTCACAACGTTTGCATGCACGACTGTGAAATAGGTAAGGCGCCTCGGAGCGATGCGAAGCACGCTCAGGTTGTTGTACAGCGCTGATGCGCTGTTTTTAAGCTGGATGCTCTTTTCCTTGTGAAACATGGTGCGGAGTTACTATAACAAGGTTATACTGACGCTAACTGACGTTCACTGCAGATAGAAGAAAATGATAAATAATCAGAAGACAATAGGTAGTATAAATTTAGGATATGTACACAAAAACTGTTGCTTCTTAGAAGCAAATGTGAATGCTATGTCTAGCATGCTAATAATGTTAGCAAGGATTGCTATTAAATACTATGAATTAAGACTACAATTTACATTTTTACAAAACGCACTGTTCATACCCTCGTTTCTGATGACCACTCAAATCTTGTCTTTGTATTCAGCTGTCATCATGGAGTACAAAACATTGCATACAAAAGACAACAGCTTTCAAGCAAGCGGCAGGATTACTAATGCGTCCTCCGCAGCCATAGAGACAACGCACTTCTACGTGCTGCGTCATGGGGGTTGCTAAGCAACCATAGATTTTGTGTGAGTGACGAGTACCAGAGCGCTTTAAAAAAGCTTTTCCGTGTATAAATTAGTGAGGTACGTCTCAAATACTTTTCACTCATGTTCCATCTGTTGAATTCAATTTTTGTTGGGTAAAGTCTCGTATTAAGGTGCACCACTTTCTTTTTAATCAGGCACAGTTAGTCACCATAAAACGATGCTAATTCACCACTTAAAATGGCGTTCGTCATTTAACGACTGTCCGACCCAATCGGCATAATCGTGATTAAACCGCTTGTTCACAAGCAACATGTGAGGAAAAAGAACCGTCAGAAGGTGCACACATGCATAAAAACTGGAGGTGGTAAAGGAGCATAAATACATCTGTGTTGTTCACTGAGACAACAGACTGGCCTGGAGAATGTAAAGTGAAGCGCTCTATAAAACAGGACAGAGAACACTGCTCCTTTATCACAGGAAGGAGATAATTCACAACCATGAGTATGATTTTTAACAAAAATGTGATGTGACAACTGAATATTTACAGTCAGAGAATACTTCAGATTCACTTTAATACATATCAGATTTAGGAAATTTTTCCTATTATCACCTCTAATGACTGAGGAAATTTAGATTCATCCATTAGACACCATGATCTCAGGAAGGTTAGGACTACAGAACGTGGTTTTATTGCTTACTTTGGTAGACAGGTAGTAGTCCCCATTATGCAATTTTTATACAGGAATTTGGTTCAATAGTTAAAGCAAAATGATTAAATTTTCTTGCAAACAAAGCAAAAGGAGAACCAGAAACGTCTGTTAAGTCTTTAATCAGTGGAAGAGATGACAACCAGACACTGACGTTGACACGCCAGGATCATTTGTTAATTGTATTGCTTTCAAGATGTTCGATATTGCTACAGTGAGTTTAAATTGCAGTAATATTGCATATGTGGATGATTTCCAACTGTTTCCTTCTGATTGTATTTCATTTTTACAGAGCCTCTAAGCCAAAATGAAACGCCCCTCTCAGATCCGCAAGAAGGACAAGCAAAAAGGAAAGGCAAATGTCAAGGAGGCCCCAGTGCCGGAGCAGGAGGAGGAAGTTGTTAACCCCAGTCAAGTCAGCCGGCCCCAATGGACAGACATGTTGAGCTATGCAGATGAAATAGTGGGGGATATAATGGACGAACTGCAAGGCCAAGTCATGGATGGCTGTTACAAATCATACATTAGAAAACAGGTTAAACTTCATATTGTCTAAATTTAACTCATCAGCAACTTAATATTAACTGCCATACATTGGACAAAAGATTATATTTGTTATTTGTTTTTCCTCCATACTATCATTCTAAAAAAAAAATAGAATACTAATTAAAAACGAATTTATTTTATTAACTCAGTTTACTATGTGCCACACATTTTCTACATTAAATACACACAGACTGATGTTTCCAAGATTTTATTTCCGTTAATTATCATGATTTTTCTACCCAGAGCAAATGAAAACAAAACAATTATATATTACTTCACAGCAATTACAAAGTACCGTTTAACAGAGTGAAGGAGGCTTAATGTAAACATATATTTAATACCTGGCTAACAGTTATTTTTAAAAGTTGCTTTTAGTATGACCAACAAGCCTCATCGAAACACATATTTTAATTTGTTTAATATGACTGTATGTTGCTGCTCTTTGCATTCAAGCTTGTACCATATAGTGTGTCCTGGGTCAAGAACTACCTCACTAAGACTGTGGAGTGCCAAGTCTTGTGCCTGGACCAAGGAGAGGAACCAGAAGAATTAGCTTCAACAGAAGACCTTGAGCCTATGCCGGCTATTCCAGATTGCTGGGCCCAAGGATGTGTGCCTACAATCCATATTGTAAGTCAGTCTCATTGCACTTCACAATAGGTACACTGGCTGCATAACTATTATTTAAATCTTGTTTTCAAAGCTCATTCAAAAATACATTTGTGTTCAAATCTTCGACATAGCAGGAGCATTCATACTCCCTTTTTGAGGTTTTCTGATGGTATAGCCAGAGATCTGAGTGTATTTCTTTGGAGTTGATGGGTCAGAACAAAGAGAATGATACGTGGTTTTCAAGTATATTTGCACAAAAATAATTAGAAAGGTATGATGTTCATTCTGTTCATTTTTAATTGACTTTACTCTGATGCCCCTAAATAAAGTGTCCCTTCAAAAGTATCCTAGTAAATAGACTTGGCATGTGTTGGGATTAATTTCATTATAAATACAACAAGGTGAGCTCAAAATTAAATGCCTTGGCTTACATCGGTAGGGAAGTGTTTGGCAGAAAACTGGCACTGTAAATGCCGCTGAGTACACCATCTTTATAGTGGAAGATGGTGGTGGCAGTATTTTGTGTTTAGGAGGGACAGGGAAGCTGATCAGAGTTGATCAAAAGGTGGTTGGACCTAAATACAGGGCAATCCTGGAAGTTTGAAGCCACAAAAAAACTTAAGAAGGTTTATAGTCCAGCAGTACAACAGCTCTAAACCTATAAGCAGGGCCACTATAGAATCATTTAAATCAAAGCAAATTTATATTTTAGAAAGTTCAAACCTAAATCTGAAAATTTGTGGCAAGATGAAAGAGGTAACGTTCTTAGAGACTCTCCATCCCATCTGATGGAGCTTGAGTTGTTCTGCAAAGACAAAATGTTCCACACTTTTTTATTTTTATCTTTTACACATGCTGAGATCCATGTGCCACTTTTCTTCCAATTTACTGTTATCCAATACTTTATCTTCGCCTATCGCATAAAATCCCAATAAACTAAATTAAGGTTTGGAGCAATATTGTGACAATATGTAAAATTGTTCAAGCGGTATGAAAACCTTTAAATGTTTTTCTATGTCTTTCTCACAGGAGGTTGGCAGTGACACAGAGTCAAGTGCTCGAAGCCGATCTAGGCGTTCTTCCATAAAAATCTGGGCTTTAAAGCATGATGAAATTGAAGAAAAGCACATGAAGGATGAAAGTGACCTCTCATCTAATGTTTCTAGTACTTGTCCCCCAACAAGCAGTGACAGAAAGAAGATCCTTCAGGTGAAAAAGCCCCTAAAAGATACTAGGAGCAAACTCCCAGTATCTTTGCCACCTTTGCCACCTCTCTTCGGTTCGTCAGAGAAAAAGAATGTGGAGGTGGAGGGAGAGGTAGAGGTAGAGGATGAAGACAAAGACAGTGTTGCTTCCAAGACCACACTGTCATATCGCCGCAAAGACCTCCGCCCAATACCAAAGCTAGATCCTAAGCGATTGCCTCGACATTGCATTTACCCAGAATATGAGATTATCGATAATGACTTCACTAAACCAAGCCTCCGAAAATCTTGTGTATTACCCAGACTGGAGCCAATACTGACTAAGCAGAAATCTAAAAGGACGGAGACATTGTCAAAAACCGTATCCAAAGAACCATCAGAAAGGTTTCAGAAAAAAAATGACGACAACATCCATCTGCATAAGCAGGACAAGGAACGGCATAAACTCTTTGGCCCACTGAGGCTCGACACAATGATTTTGGCCAAAGGTGTTTCTCTCTTGGATTCTCGAGCTGCTCCAATTGTTCCTCCCAAAATGAGCTATCCTTCGCAGGCTACCAATCTGAAGCCGATAACGAGTGATGTTGCTGTGCCAATATATTCAGTTGACCAGGTTGCTGCTGCCTCGACACCTCGAGTCACACCAATAACGCAGACCAAGAACGGTGACAGCTGATTGAAAGGGTTAACATGACTGTCACTGCGTAAGGAGAAAGATAATCTAGATCTTAATGACAAGATAAAAAGCTCAATGTAATGCAAGCAAGTTATATTTTGTCCTTTATGAGAAAGTAGTGATAAAAGTTTAGTTTGTTTTTAAGTCATATATTCCTCCATGTAATCAGAATTTCTAAAAAGATTTTCTTTGTGTGAAATAAAGAAATAATAAACAGCGAAAGTTCTGATGTTTGCAAACATCTATTAATGGCTGGTTTCCATAAGACAAAGTTGGGAACTTTGCGAATGATTCTTTTCAGTCTTTTCGAGCTGCCCAAAACATAAATGCCACGGTTTTCACCAGAAATCCCAACGAAGAGATGTTCTGTTTCAATGTGACCATCCTGGCTGAATGAAGTTGTGTTGTTCATCTCTTTTGGAAGACTTTTATTTGCTTTTAGACTTAAAGTCTGGCTTTAACACATTCCTTTCTCTGCTTCCCGAAACGCAAAATACAATTTCAGAGCCAGATGTAAAAACTGATAATGAAACTTAGCGTATTAACAAGCCTCTATGAGTAATGTCAGAAACCAACCATAACACAGATTATATGTAGTTGACATTAAACATCAAAGTTTGACAAAAATAAAAACTATGATAGTCAACAAAACAATACATGCTTAAACTAGACTGTGTAAAAATACGCCGGGACTGCGACTATACTGGGAACCACATCCAGTAATAAAAAAGACAAGTCAGAAAGTGTGAAACACTGCAGACAATCTAACAATTAAATAAGTGAACAATTAGACGAAAAATAAGATGTTTTATTCGGATGGAAAATATTATATTACACAAATAAAATTCTCAGCAATCATAATTAAATTTGGAAAAGATTAAAAAAAACATTTTGTTGTCCGAAATCCTTTAATAAAAGCCACATTCCCTCAGTTTCATGAATAAACACTCTGACACAAGAGCGGCGCTCGTGCAACCTATCTTGCTGACGTAGGCGTGAAAGCTGATAGGGGAAGGACAGCCAATCGCCATTTCCCACCGTCTCTCTGAACCAATCAGAGAACTAGTTTCACATACAGCACGTTAGACGATCCCTTTGCACATGTGAGGACCATGATCAAGAGGAAGCCGTGTTAAGCTGTATTTCTTCAAGACGTGTTTACCTCATTCCTGCGACAAAACATTTTACAACATGAAACAGAAGCAGACAGTAACAGAAGAGCCTGTAGAGGTAAGAGTTGTCTGATTCAGAGATTTTCAATTTATTAGCATGGGAACTAATTGTCAGTGTTGTGCTGTTGCTGAGAACTTGCTTTTTATCCTGCGATAACTTGTATCATATAACTTGATCCACATTTTTTTTCCAGTGTAAACCTTTACTTTTTATACTGGAATAGTATTTAAATGCTAGATATCAATGCTAGTACCTCGTTTAATATTTTGGAGAGTTAAGTTGTTTCAGTTTGTAAAACTCACAATGAGTAGATTGAATACACAGACTGAGCCTTTAATTCTGTTAACATGTATAATTAGGGCTTACAGTGCAGAAGAAAAATATAATACAGAATTCAGTGTCTCAACAAGTTGGAATTGCTCTCAAGGCTCTAACTGTCATTGTTAATTGGACACCATTTTAAAACTGTTTTTTTTTTCTACTCAACTTCCTATTATTGTACTTGAAATCTCTCTGAATAAATAGCTTCTTTAGCTATTGATTTTTATGTGTTACCTCCTTAATAAAGATGTGAATGGCCGTTTACTGGACAACTTTCAAGTCAGTGGTCTTCCCTATAAATGTGTTGGCCATAATATAAAATTTCTACATAATTTATTTTTTTTTCAATTGCATTTGTGTGTGGGGGACATTTAAGTTTTACTGAAGTGAAACTTTTTCATGGTACTATATTTTATTGAGATGCGTCGGTGTCTTTGTATGTTGCAGCACGTTGAAGTTGACCCATTGTCGTTTGTTCTCCAGATGCCTCCATCTGATTTCTCCCACGGTGATGAAGAGGAACAGCTTGGGGCGCCGAAAAAACCCAAAAGGATGAAATCCAGTGAAGAGGAGGAGGTGGTCTACCATCCGGTGAAACTATCCCGGAATGATTTATATAGAGCACCAACAGCTGAGGAGCTAAATCACCTAAAAGAAGCCGAAAGTCTGTTCCACTGCAGCCTTCTTAAGATGCAGGTGAGAGGCTTCTCTCCAGTTTCTCTCACTCTGAATCAGCCTGGAAGATCAGATTGTTTTTGTATTTCTGTTTTAATTGGCCGCTGTTTTGATAGCCAGGCTCTTCATAAACTTCATTAAAATGTCTTAACCTGACTGATGCAATTACAGTTTAATGTAGACTTTTAATCCTCTATTTAAGAAAAAAATAAGGTTTAGATGGTCATTTTAAGGTCTACATCTTAAACATCAACTTATGATATTCCTGTTATTTTACTTCTATTATTGCTATAATTAAGCATTTTTATATTTATTTAAATATATTTATTGCAGTTTTGAACAATTTGAACTAATTCAAATTTATTATTACAAAGGCGTACATTCCATTTGAATGACTTTATGTCGGTGCCTATTTTGTGTAGCACTTTTCACTGTATTTAAATGCATGAAAGATTTCTTTTTTTAAATAAATAAACACTATCGTACACCTTTCATTAATAACAGATGGAGGAGCTGCTGAAGGAGGTTTCCTTAAGTGAACGGAGGAAACAGCAAATCGACTCTTTCGTTAAGACCGTCACCAAGCTGCTTGAGACTGTGCCGGTGTCACCAAAGGTTGAGGTGTGTATTGTTCTGAGAAGTGAACAGACTTCACAGTTTGACACAGAGTATTATCTCTGTTGCACCACTTTGGCATGTGCAACCAGGTTTGTCACACAATCTCTCACTCTGTGCTCAGGTAAGCGATTTGTCGTGGCTGTCTGGTACAGTTACGGTTCCTTTTCTCCTGGTGCCCAAAGCCACAAAGGGAAAGTTTCACATGGCCCCTCCAGCTTCCGTTGATCTGATCGGGAGCTACCCCCTTGGTACCTGTGTTAAGCCACACATCAAGGTGGACCTCGCTGCTACAATCCCAGCTGTAAGCCATCCCTTAGAGCCTCAATGTTGGTTTGATCCTGACTTGATTCTAGTTGTAAAGTAAAAATCTACATTTTTTGACAACAGTTCATTTTATTCTTTCCTGTTAGGATGTTTTGCACCCAAAAGATTTCTTAAACCAGAGGTATCCAAGGAAAAGGGCCCTCTATCTTGCAGGACTTGCCCAACACCTGAAATCCTCCTCTGATGTCGGGGAGTTGCGTTATTCCTTTCTCCATGGGAACAGACTCAAATCGGTCCTGTTGCTGAGTCCCCCTGGTAAATAATTTTAAATGAACTGCCTACCACACAAATTTCTTCAAGATTTTAATAATATTGTTTATATTATGTTGAATATATTATCTGAGATCAGATGCGTTTTGGTGACCTTTTGCATTTATTTGTTTTGGGTTTTTTTGTTTGTTTTTTCAGGCAAAGACTCTTCTAGCTTCTCTGTCTGTGTTCATGTCTGCCCGCCTCCTGGGTTCTTCAAGCCCAGTCGTTTCCACCCCCAGAGGAATAACATCAGGACAGAGTGGTATACTGGACTGCAGGCTTCCCACAATGGTAGAGATGCCATTTATTTAAATTAAATTATTTCCCATCTATTTCATTTAATAAACAAATTTTTCCCCCCCCGATTATCAGTAATTTGACTAATAGGTTCCGATCTGTCCATCCATTTTTGTGTCAGGTTTGGCAATAATACAATTTCAGGGCATTTTAACCTAAAATGGCTATACAAGTTTGAATTTATTGCAGAATGTGTTCTATGAGGGTCAGAATGATACTTTGCTGGTCCAATCCACTAGTACCACTGGCACCATGTATTGCTCACCATGCTTTCACTACTGTTGTGGCCAAAAATCTCCATAATGTTTTCGTCCAAAGGTGACGTTGTGGGTCAGATGATTCAAACTTTGACATGGTTGGCTTCTCCAACAGGACAAAGATCCAAAGCATGTGTTAAAACCCATTTTGGAACTGATCATGCAGAGTTACATGAAGCTTCTGGAATGAACTCTGTCATTTTCATGTGAATGGTCAAAAATCTGTATTTTGCCAGAAACCTGATTCTGACAGTGAGTATGTAGTTTTCCTCAACTCCGTTAAGATTTTTCTGATTATCAAAAGTTTCTGATTTATTTGTGTTTCAGAGAACAGCGAACCTCCGACTCCACACTACAACGGCTCTATTTTGGGAGATTTATTGCCCAGGGCTCACCTCCAGTTTCTGTCTGCTATCGGCTCCCAGTGCTCGGCTTTTTCTGATGGGGTAGCATTGCTGAAAGTCTGGCTTCATCAAAGAGAGCTGGACCAGGTTGGCAGCTTGCACTACATGGTTTACATGCTTTTCATATTGCTTATCTATTCAATACATCACAGCTGTATTTTTGTCAAAATGTCTTTTAGGGTACTGGTTGCTTCAATGGATTCCTCGCCTCCATGCTGTTGGCCTACCTGTTGATGAATCACCGGATCAGTAACACCATGACAGCCTATCAGCTGCTTCGAAACAGCTTGAATTTCCTAGGTAAAGTTAGTAGCAGCCTAGACTTGCGATTTTGGTTTTTGGTTGACTTAAATTCCACTGTGTGATTGTTGGGAATACTCAATTCTTCTTCACTTTTTAGCCTCCACGGACCTGACTGTGAGCGGGATAAGCCTAGCCAAGGATCCTGACTCCACAGCTGTGAGAGAACTAACTCAAATGTGAAACGTTTCTCTTGTCCAGACTTTTGCTTTTCAAAATCTTTTATTTTTCTTTTCTTCTTTGTCTTTTTTTTTTTTTTCCTGCAGCCGTCTCTTGCTGAGTTCCACAACGCTTTCCAGGTTGTGTTTGTTGACCCGTCAGGGCATCTTAACATGTGTGCAGACATGACCGCTTCCACCTATAAACAGGCAAGTACTTCTAATACCAAAAGCTGGTTAAGTTACAATGTTTGTACCCAGTGACGTTAATTGACCTGGCTTGACGTTTTTGGTGTCCAGCTGCAGCACGAGGCGTCTGTTTCAATACAGTTCTGGGACGAACCAACGGTGGACGGCTTCCACTGCCTCCTCATGACTCCCAAGCCAATGATCAGGACGAGCGACTGTGTCTTCCAGTATGTTTGAGCTCTTCCAACACAATCCATGTACAGTGCCCAGCAAAAGTGGCCTTTTTTTCCCCCTATTTTGTTACATTACAACCACAACTACCATTAATTCAGCTGGGTTAGAATGAATTAATTTATTGAAAATATGAATGAATTCAGAGTCCACCACCTAAACATTGTGTGTGAAGGCTCTCGATACAAATATGTGCCACACTTGTGAGATTTTTAACCACTTATCCTTTTTCCACTACACAAGATTTGTGCTGTCTTGCATTTTGGATAAAAAGTACATTAGAGGCTTGACATCACTTGAGGTGAAGTGAAACTATTCACTTCAGAATTTTTTTTTTTTTTAACTCGACTTAAGAAAAGAACTGTTCTATTAAATCCCCGCTCAGGTTATGTGACTTGGTGAAGCTCCAGGCTAGCTGTAAGAAACAGAACCTGCTCAGTGAGTTAATGGACCACAGTGGGAATTATGTCCAGACTGTGCTGCCGTTTCTTCTGGCGCTGCTCCAACAAGGACTCAACCAAAGGATTCTCCTCCTCACCCACTCCCTGTCTCCTGACCCAGAGGTTGGACAATTCTCTAAACCTAGTCGAGTAAAATATAGGCTATCACATGAGCTTATATTTATTTTTTTCTCTCTTTTCTTAAAGTGGTCTGTGGAGAGAGAAACACCAAAGTACAAGGTTCAGCCTCCCCTCTCATTTGGTTTGCTCTTGAATCCAGAGCTAGCAGATTCTGTCCTGGAAAAAGGGCCACCTGCAGACAGCCCCAAGGTAATTATGGAAGTAATCATTTATTCCTTACTGAGGCTAAAGAGTTATGGTCATTTTGTCATAATGAAGGAAAGTTTAGATGTTGCAACACTCATATTTGAAAAACATGTTTTTCTGTGTTTGAGTTATATTAATAAAACCTTGAATTAAGATTTCAGATTACATCAAATCTTATAATAAACATTATTTTTCATTATTTGACATCAACCCTAAGACTTTTTTTAAAGAGGAATTTGTGTAAATACTTTAGGTGTGTTTAATTAGTTCCCTTTCTTTTTAAATGAAATCTAATGTTTTAACTTTAAAAAGAAGAGACCGGTGTACCATCTCTCCCCCAGGCGGCTCAGTTCCGTCAGCTGTGGGGTTCTCGCTCTGAGCTGCGTCGCTTCCAGGATGGCGCCATCACCGAGGCGGTGCTGTGGGACGGAAAGAGCGCCTACCAAAAGAGGCTGGTCCCCAAACAGATCATCACACACTTACTGCAGCTGTATGTATACCATTTTAATAGGGTTGATGGTAATCACTAGTAGAAATGCGGTTCTTTAGTTTGGTTCACACATTTCTTCCTGTTAATAAGGACAAAATAATTCATACTTCTACCAGATTTATATTTATTTTACTACGTTTCTTATGACTGGAAGGAATATTTAATATTTTGGAGTAGCCCAGCCAGAGTCCTGAATCTGTGGAGGAAATTAAAAGATTAGGGTGATGGCAAGGAGGTCTTTGAACCTCAAAGACTAGCAGCTGATGATCAGTGTTAACAAAAATCCCAGTGGAAATGTGCATAAAACTGGTCAGCAATTATGGGAAGGATCTGGTGATTATATTGCCAATAAAGTTTTTTTTTTCTTTAATTGAGAATGGTATACATTTTTAATTAAAATGTTAACATAGTTTTCCAGTCTTTTGAGACATACATGTCTCTTTTCCTTTCAGAAACCAACTTCTTGGCTGAAAGAATTTAAATCTACATCTGCCAGGTGTAGGCATAACTTTCAGCTTAACTATGTTACAATTCTAGAAATAGGTAATGTATTTTTTCCCTGTGGTTTTTATCCCAATTTATAGTCTGCAATCTTATCCACTTTGTAACCAGACTCCGTTTTCTTTCGATTGAGTTTTCTTACAAAAAGTAAAATCCCCAGAATGGTAGAAGTTTCACAGCTAGGCAAACAGGGTCCCCCATTTTTATTGATTATTATAAACTCAACCCGAAAATGTGCACAGACATGACATACAGAACTACATTAATGGATGACAATAATCTACATTTCCAGTGGAGGATGACATGAAGATTGTTGCTGTTTTCTTACCCAAATGTCTGTTTTAAATGACATTGCATCACTTTAGGCCCTCATTTCTATCCGACTGTTACCTGTAAAAGCACAGGACTGCTAAATGACAGCTTGATGCAAACTCAAGAGGTTTTCTTTCTAAAGGTTTTTTGCAGTCGATGGTGTAGATGGATGCAGATAAAATGGCAACTAACTTAAGGATTGTTTCTATTAAATATGGTAAATGGTTAATCTTGGCTAATATTGGATTATATGCAAATTATATAATTCTTTTATTTGGTAGCTATCAGCTTTCCACAACTCTGTGAATTAACTTGTCTACAACCTCGCTGTGATATGTCGTAAATCTTCTGCCGGTAAGGGAATAATTACTGATCGCTTCACAAAACCTCACAAAAAATAAAATTGGCTTTTTGATCAGATCATTCATGTTCACTCACAGATTCCAGTTCATGTATTTTTAGTGAAAATAAACTGTTTAAGTTAAAGGTAAAACAAAAATAGGTTTGCAGAATTACTAGACATCTGACTTCATATGTTGTTCATCTCGTCATCGTTTAACCAGCTGATTCTTTTTGCAGCAGAAAAACAAAATTCCACCCAGTTAATTTTTAGCTTCATCCAATGACTTCAGACAGGTAGAAACCAGAGAAATGTTCATGTGGAAATACTTAAAATGCAACATAATAGTCAAACCTATAAATTTTATATACTGTTTTCACCTTGCAGTGACTTCTATGAAAAAGTTGAGATTTTAATTTGCCTCTCTTTAAAAAAAAAAATGGTGTTGCTTTATTAACTATACTCATGTCTTGTTGAAACAGATTCAGCTGCAGACTTTGATCTTTGTTCAACAGTTCTTGCACTTTATTTTTAAACACAATCACATTGAATTTTTAGAAGCCGAACCTTTTCTTCTGAACATGAATTTATTTAATAAATAAGGAAAAACAAATTTTTGTTTTTCACCATCCATCCATTTTCTTACACCGTTAGCCCACTGCTGCAAGGCAACAGTGCAGCCAGTTTTTGACTATTGGAAAAAAATATTCTAAACCCAGACTATGAGCTCAGATGTAGCATTTTCATAAAAATTGCAACATAAACAAATGAATTGTCATAGTTTGCATGCAGCAACTAATTTAATACTTTCCTTACATCTCTGCTTTTTGCTTCTAAATTTTGCAACAGGCATTCAGTTCATCCCTGCCTTGCTATATTGATGCATTTCTGTTCAGAAAGACCATCATGTTTACATGCTCTGGGTTAAGCCTTGTTCGCATCGCTGCAAAGCTCTGCCCCGCATCTGATAACAAAGACGGCAGCGACACGCCTGGTATGCACAGATACTCTCTCGCCAGGCTTGCCAGTTTTGGGAACCTCGGTCCATTCAGCCTCCACCAGTCAAGAGGGTTTATGTCGAGCGAGGGAGCGATGTCTCTCAGGTAGTAATCTACCTGAGCTTCAGAGTCCGTGGCATAAGACGAGCTGTAGTTGTCTCCTAGAAGCAACATCATAGTGTTTTTGGTGTCGCTTGGTGGTTTTCTGACTGTGGCCATCTGGCTGACGTCAGGTGTCACCTCAGTCTCCAGTTGTTCATCTTTGGGGC
Organism: Alfaro cultratus; assembly: GCA_903066825.1. Taxonomy (NCBI): domain Eukaryota; kingdom Metazoa; phylum Chordata; class Actinopteri; order Cyprinodontiformes; family Poeciliidae; genus Alfaro; species Alfaro cultratus. The sequence continues at coordinate 102,751 of CAEFZX010025306.1, forward strand.
TAGCTGCGCTGGCATCCAGCTTCGAGACGAGCTCATGCAGCTTCACCTTGGCAGCCAGCCTCCCTGCTGGCATCAGGAAATTGAGGTGCTTGTGGCGAGGATCCAGCATGGAGGCGATCAGAGCTGGCTTGGAAGCCAAATCACTGGAGTCCACCTGCAAATAGTAAACTCACTTTAATAATTGTGCAAAGAGTTTTTGTACTTTAAGATAAAAATGGAAATTTAAAGACAGAATACCTCCATGTGATCTCTTAGAGATTTCCGCACTGCGAGTTTGAAACTCGAGACTTGATCAACGTCGTTTTCTTTTGGAACAAGATGAGTCTGGATGAGGCTAAACGTTATCGGGTAGATGTTTGAGATGGACACCTCTGTCTCGGCAGATATGACCGTCGTTGCCCATTTCAAAGTCGCCAGGACGGGTGTGAAGTTCTCTATTACTTGCCAGCAGTCGTCTCCAATCTCCAGGGTCTGGGCCTCATGCTTGCTGGTGACTGTGCGGTCTGAGAGGACGGCTTTAATCGCCCATCGTTGCTCCAGCAAGCACTGGAACATGTCGCAGACCGTGTCCCACCTGGCTCTGTTGGACCTAACGAGCTTGTGCTGCGGTAGGCACATCTGCGCTTGCTTCTCCTTCAGGGCTTCAGCCGCCAGCGAGCTGTGGCCAAAGTGTCGGACCAGTCTCCCTGCGGCGGAGATGATCTGGAGAACGTCCTCGCTCAGCCCGTCGGAGACGGCGAGCTGCAGCGTTGTGGCGAAGCAAGAGACGTAATTCCAGGTCACCTGGGCAACGCCCTGGGTTAATTGGATGTTTTCTTTGTTGTTATGCACACATGCAGGAACTTTTCCTGCAACCATCCAGGCCTGTGTTGTACTGAACAGCTTCTCTGCTACACACTCTGCTGTGAGCTGGCCTCCTGAGGGCAGCTTGTGTGTATGGAGCACAGCTGACTTTCCCTGCCAGTCCTCTGTTATGAATGAACAGGACACTGTGATGTACTTCTGAGATGGCATGGCTGTCCAAAAATCAGCAGTGAGAGCCACTTTCTCCACTGCAGCCAGCTGCAACCTGAGGTCTGCTGCCTTCTCATGATAATGGCATTCAATACTGCGGGTGATCTCATCAGCAGAGGGCACATTATAGCTTTGCACAATATCCGCCAGCAGCTCCCTGAAGCCGTCCCCGTCCACCACGCTGATGGGAAACATGTCCTTCTCTATCATGTTAGTGACGAGTTTAGTTACCTGTGCCTGCGTAGGCATGGCCACGCTGTTATTCTGCGGGTTCTCTGTGTGCTTGTTTTTAATGTGGTACATCATGCTAGTGGTGCTGCTCATGTATTTCAGCTTAGTGTCGCATAGTTTGCAGTGGACCTCCTCGTCCACTCTGACGAAAACGTCCCACACGGAGCTCCGCTTGCTTCTCCTCCTCTCCGAGGGCTCCCGCTCCGGGCTAAATGCGCCCTCCTCCTCGGTGTCCGGAGCCCTCCAGCCCGGCGGCGTCTCGCTCCAAGAGCCCCGGGCTGCGGAGCGCAACGGAATGGACACGTGGTGCTTCGCGGCCATGTGGGATATCATGGTGCTGGTGGCTCCGCCGCAGTACTTGAGTTCGGCGTCACATTTCTTGCAGCGAACGAAGTTCGCGTCCACTTGTTCAAAATAGCTCCACGCGGAGCTCCGTCTCCTCACCGTGCGCTTCATCCTTTTTTAAAATCAGGATTTAAAAGCCAAACTCGCCGTGGGAACGCCCCCTCCTGCTGCTTCAGACGGCTCTGGCAGACAAAGGAGTAAAAACGTCCAAAGCCTTTTTTTTTTTTTTTTTTTTTTTTTTTAGAAAATCTTCTGTTCACGGGTTGTATTCTAAAAATGAACAACAAAGCCTTTTTGTTTTTCTATCAGACACGCAGGCATCCCAGAGTCCTGTGTGCGTTTTGTCGGGACCATGGTAGATGACGTCATCACAACAGGAAATGAGGTAAATATTTGAGATTGAACCTTTTTTTTTTTTTCCTCATTACAAAAGCTGCGAAGCCTTAGCTTAACTCGAGTTTTTTTTTGTAACTTAAGTGAAATGTATTCATAGAGCACATTTTACAATGCTAATGAAATCTGTTTATCAAAATGGCACTAAATGTTACAGATGACATAGATATCATTAATACCAATAATCTCCTATTATTTTTGGAGAAGGACGAAGAATTGTCGCTTTTTGTTTTAAATGATAATATAATGTTTTAATTATTTTGGTTTTAAGGTCAAATTTCACTAACATGTTGTTTTAGTGTAAGAACTTCCCACCGTCCAACACCTACCTATGACATATAGCATTTGCTGCCAATGCATCTTAGTTCAATTGGTTTTTCTTTCTATATATTATTCACAATAAAATATTTGTGTGAGTAGGCCAAAAAATTAAACCTTCATGTTGGCTACTTGCATTTAGATTCGTTCAAGAAAGTGGTAAAAATTCTTTAAAAGAAAAAAAAAAAAGTAATGTAATATTTGTGCTTGTATCTGCTTTTTAGAACGATTTCAAGTGTTTGCGCTATTAGATTTATTCAGATCAGACTTTTTAAAGTCTGCTCACTGATGTGCTTTTTAGGTGCCTAGTACTGGGGAAGAGGAGAGTTTAGTTGTTGTGCAGTCGTACGATGATCTGAGCAGGACATTGTGGAAACTGGAAGGTTTGCCACTTTCTGTTACTGCAGTCCAGGGAGCCCACCCTGCCCTTAGATACACACAGGTAATACTTGTCGTCTATAATAGCAAACATCTCTAGTTTTTTTAATGTTTAGATGAACTTTGCTTCCCCTGTAGTTCTAACTCTTGGGCTTTACTTTCCAGGTTTTTCCTCCAGAGCCAGTGAGGCTGGACTATTCCTTCTTTGAGCGAGAAAAGACTTGTAGGTTCTTGGTCCCAAAGGAAGGCAAACCTTGTCCATATTATCTCACCCCCATAACAGGTTGGTACAGAGACATCCAGCAGTTGTTGAAGAAGTTTTCTGTTGTCAATTACTTACAATGGCGTGTGATGGTTGCATAAATGTAATCTGGGCCTTAATTGTTAGTTGTTTTTTTTTCCTAACATAGAAGTAACTTGATTTCTTCTAATTAAACATGAGTTTTACCTTAGATAAAATTCTTCCCAAAATGCACAGTTCCTTAAAGTATGCATGTCCCTCAACGTTTTCTCTTTAATGTATTTTATTGGGATTTTATGTGGTAGGTTAACACAAAATATAATTTGTGTGGGAAGCTTTGGTTTGAAAAGGATTTTAGTGGTTTTCCCACTTACTAATTTTTTACCGTTTTTTTTTTTTTTACTTTAATAAGAGTCTGATATAGTAGCTTATCTTTGTACTCAGGTCCTCATCTGTTATACCCAAATGAAAGGTATTGTAACCCATTACCTTCAAAAGTCATCTAATGGGTAGATGGGTCTACCTGTTGCAATTTTTAATCTCAGAACATATGAGCACATAAATCAGAGAACCAAACAAGAGGGCTATGATGACTCTGGAGTTGTACACCCTGTATTGCGACCCCAACTGTCTAGAAGTTGTAATTGCAATCAAGGGTAGTTTTACAATGTCTTAACTCAGGAGAACTGAGTATAAATACACTACACTGTTTTGATTTTTAATTGTAGAAACATATTTGTAACCAAGCATTGTTTTCCTATGTGCTATTTTGTGTTGAACTCATAAAACTCAAGTAAAACACACCAAAGTTTGGGGTTGTAATGGGGAGAATGTAAAAAAAAAAATGTAAGGGATGTGTTTACTTGAATACTCCTTGCATTTTTATAATCCCATATGCTCATTTTTTTTGTTCTTGCAGTTATTTGTCACATGGAGGGGAGTGGCAAATGGCCTCATGACCAAACTGCAATCCACCACATTCGAGCTGCTTTCCACATCAGCCTGGCAGAGATGCTTAAGAAGCACCACAACTATACCTGCTCGCCCTGTCCCACTCACGTAGATGTGTGGAAGGTATATACTGCTGTCATTTTAAAGTTCTATTGAAGTTTTGCTATTTGGAGTTATGTAGATTTTGCTTGCAAAGTTATGTCTGATCAAAATTGCTGGCTGGATATCATAATCTGTCTGGCATGCTGTTTAATAAGTGGCGTAATTTTGTTTTTAAGCATTTTTTAAATATTTTTGCTTTTAGGATGGTTTGGTGTTCCGGATCCAGGTGGCGTACCACCGTGAGCCTCAGGTGCTGAGGGAGAGTGTGAATGCTGAAGGCCTGCTGGTTGTCAGGGACAATGAGAAGGCTCAGGTTCTGGAGATGGCCACTATTCACAAGCCTCTCCTTACAAGCACATTGCATGGGTAAGTTTGTTGAGTTTGCCATAGAAACTCGAGTTTAGAGCTCTTTCATGTGTGTTTTTATTTTTTATTTTTTAAATGTCTTTTGAATTGGTTGTGTGGTAGTTGTAGGTCATTTCTCTTTCCACTTTCTTCACTATTGTCCTACATGCTCACGTGTATCTGCTTTTCATCTCTTTGGTTGTTGTTTGAAGTCTCCAACAGCAGCAGCCATGTTTTGGAGCCGTGTGTCGCCTGGCTAAGCGCTGGCTCGCGGCTCAGCTCTTCAGCGAAGATATCACAGAGGACACAGCGGATCTGCTGGTGGCATCGCTTTTCCTGCAGCCTGCCCCCTTTACTCCTCCAGGGTAAATGCTAATACTGCTTTTTAATCATCGGTCAAACTCTTGGAGGGCATGTTTCCCAGCAGTTGGCCTGCTTTGTTTAGTAGGTCATGTGAATGAATTTCTCCCTCTTCCTCAGCTCTCCGCAGGCGGGTTTCCTCCGATTCCTTCGTTTGCTCTCCGCCTTTGATTGGAGGAACAACCCGCTGGTAGTCAACCTCAACAAGCAGCTCACAGGCAGGTTCTCCCTCACACCCCCCCGTTTCTCAACCCCAAAACAAACCCCTGCTGACCTCTTTCTGTTTACAGTCCTGGCACGTTTTCACATCCTGCCTATATGAGCCGATGTTTCTATGTCAAGTTGAATTGTTGTTCACCTCTCTGTCACGTGCAGCCGCAGAGTACACAGAGATCAAGAATGACTTCATGGCCTCCAGAGAGTCTCTGCCCGTCATGTTTATAGCAACGCCTAAAGACAAAAAGATGTCTTTGTGGACCAGACGGGCACCCAGCGTGCAGGTCAGCTAAAACATAACTGCAAGTAATGTTTTACTTGCAGTAAAACATTACCCTAAGTAATGTTTTACTGTAAGTAATGTTTTACTGCAAGTAAAAAGATTTTATAAGTAAAACATTATAAAATCTTTTCATAATAGATTTTATGAAAAGAAATGAGTCAGGCTCAGCTGGATACTTAAAATACATGTATATATTTTTGTTATTTTCACATTTTTTTACAGTGTACAACAACTTCTTCATTAGACTTTTTAAAATATGCTGAGAATTATAAACAGCGGTGGAGAAAGGAGTTGCATGTCCTGGGAAGTGAGCAGTCACATAGTTTTCCAATCCTGGATCCTTTTCTTAAAGCACACTGTTCTCCTGGATCACACTGAAAATAAAACAACACAAGTTGGAATAGAATAGAATATACTTTATTGATCCTCAAGGGGAAACATGAATCATTAGTAAATGCTTTTTAATCAGACTGATTTGTTGCATTTCTTACCGCTGGCAGATAGCTGTGTTTTTTTCTTAGAGCTGGGAATTGATTGTGTTGAAGTCTTTCCAAAACTTGATGTAAGTCATTGATCTGCAAAACCAGAATTTAATCATTTAAATGGGAATAAGATTACTCCCCTCTTCCTAATAGCATGAACCTATACCAACGTAACAAGTGTCAAATAAAGGTGATAGCAAAACTTGTAGCTCACCAGCTGCCTTTCATTGCCGTCCTCTGTCGTAGTGAAGTAAGTTAAATATTTTGTTTTGTACTCCTGTGCTTGAGTCTGAGCGAAGAGTCCAGTGGCACAAAGTTGCAAATAAAAGAAAAGCGCCCAGCAGCCTCCCATAGTGACCCAGATAGGTTTCCTGTGCTCTCCAACCTTGACCCTCCAACAAATGCAGTCTCAATAAGCGAACTTCTCTTTTATACCGCTGGCAAAAAGCAGGATCTTAGAGCTGTGACGTGTTTACAGTGACGTCCTTTGTGAGACATCTAGTCTCACAAAGGTTTGCAGAATATCCCTTTAGTATGGTATAACGATCATTTTAGATAGACTGCCTAGCTGTCTCCCTGGTACTGCAGTATTATTTACATGTTTATTATATATTTGAAATGCTTATTTCTATTAATTATCTTATGTTTGGCAACTATTAAAAATCAATCATTAATTCTCTCTGAAAATATGAATATTACCTAAAACATATTAAACAGACATTTTTCATACTGAAATGTTGCGACACATATACTTATAGTGAAAACTGTTGATTTGACAGTAGTTCAGTAAATGGTCATGGATACCTTCCCCAGGCAGGATAAGACACAAAAGGTCAGTGCTAAAGAAGATTCTAGGTCGGTATTCAAACTCGGGACCGTCTTGCTGTAAGACAACCCACATTGCCACCCTGCATAGTGCTTTATCCAAGCATAGTAAAGGAATGTTGAGGGGAGAGAAAAAGTGTAGTTGAAGCAATCCTTGAGAGGATTGCTAAAGAAACACCACTGGAGTCTGTACTTTAAGAATCCCTTCACACCGACGAATCCAGGACATTCTGTATGAAGCCATCTTATCTGCTCGCTTTCCACTGATATATGCAAGTCCAAAGTCGTGGCACTTCATGAGTACTTCTGCTGATGAGCTTTATATAGATGCTGACTTAATTTTCCAGCAAGACTTGGCTCAAGTTCACAATGACAAAAGCATCAGTATTGCATTTAATGTCTTCTTGGCAACTAAGCAGGACTCTCAAGAAGAAGATGATTCATCAAATCAAACGAAACAAACAAGCTGAATGTTTCCATTCCACCTTATCAGATCTGGACAGGCTCATCACCTGCATGCCCTGCTGCTTTAGATCTGGAATACAAGCCCCAACCAGTTCCTGAGAGGACACTACGCACACAACATTGAAGCAATGAAATTTCTGTTAAAGCTGTTTTGGCCTTATAATTTAGTTTCACTTTTTAAATTGATTTTCTGAAAGTTGTCTTTAATGATGTTCCAATGTATTGATATACACATGTACAATATTTACAGTTCTCTGATACAAAAATATATGAAATTGAGTTTAGTTTTAGACAAACACTCAAGGAAGTTGAGCACATCACAATTTTTCATCCTCGTAGAAGTATTTCAATTTAAATTTTGATATTGAACTCCATTTTTGTGATAGAATCATTTCTATACATTAAAGTCACAAATGTGGATAGGATATGCTGCAATATGCATGCTTGAAGTGCTGGTCCAAGCCTGTGACTGTAGGTTTACATCTTTGTTAGTAATAGAGAGCATATGTGACAGAGTTTCTGAAACAGCTTTTAAGCAAAAGAAAATAGATTCTAAGTCTATTTATTAAAAGCCACGTTGTTGCAGATTTCCAAAACAAAATAAAAAACAGACAAACTGAGCAGCCTGTTTACTACCAAACTGATTCACACATGCCCATGTGTCTTCATTGAAAATTAGCAAAACTCTGATACCCAAATGTTTCTGCAGTTTTTCCGAGACACCACTAGGGGGAGCCCATGAACGAATTATTCAGTAATTCGGAAATGTTTGCTTTTCAAGGTCACAACATTTAAATGTCTCTTTGGTTTTAAACATAGCATAGATATCAGAACCTAAAATATTTACTTAGACAGAATTTCTGTCTTCAAAGCTGATTGATTTTTTTTTTTTTTAAATATTGCTTTGTAGTGCTTTAAAAAATATTATTTTTGAGGGAGAATTGTTCTGCTTAGATCATTGTATAATATATATATTTTTTCAAAATGTATACATTTGTTTGATTAAAGAGGCATTTTGCATTTATAAAGGGTCACTCAGTCTAGAACAGCAGTAAAGTAGAATGTGATGATTTTGTTTTTTGCTTGTATTGCTTTTTAGTGTCCAATTATCTGTATCATTCTGTGTGAGGTTTGCATAGTTGTCAATTTGAGTGCTAATAATATCCTACGGAAACTGATAAAAGATGTATTTCAGTAGAAGCTCTTTTATGTCTAGAACGTCTTTGTTTCATGTGACTTCAGATGCTTCAGCGTGTGATGACAGTGGCTGCTGAAAGCCTAAAAGTACTGGAACATCAGCTAATGGATGGCAGCCAGATCCAAGATGTCAGGGTGGGTGCTTGGATTCAATTACAAACGCACTCTTAGATGGTTATTAAAATGGATGAGTTCTGACTAGAGACGTGTGTCCTCTTAATGCTATTTTACATTTTTTTGTTCTCCCTTGTGCTTTAGGTTATTATGCGTCCTCCACTTGATGCCTATGATGTCTTGATTCACCTGAACCCGAAGCAGGTTCCTCTGCTCAGACATGCTGTGGACCCTCCAGCTGTCATGTTCAGCAGGGGGTTGATGACTAAAGGTGCAGATCAGGCTGGAGGAGCGTTCCCTGTCATCGACTATAATCCTGTGTCTCTCTACCTGACAGAGCTCAGAGTGAGTCCTAAACTGCCCTGCAGAAATATTTATTCCCTTTTGACTTTGATGTTTTCCCAGAGATATTACGGGATTTATCAAAACAAAATAGTGGAAGTAAAAGGTTCTTTTGTAGAAACACGACGACACAGCTGTTCTTAGCAGTCCTAAGAACAGCTGTGTTTATACTGAGATTAAATTACACACATCAACTTGGCTTACTCTAATTGGGTACCTTCTGAAGCCATTTACTGTAGTTTCACTAGAGCATATCAAGGATCCAAGTAGAGCGATCAAAAACACACCACACTTAATTTTTTTGTTTATTCAAAGCATTTAAATGTAACAGTTTCCATCAAGGACACAAAGATTAAATTGTCTTTCTTCTACCTCATAAAATCCTAATAAATTATTTTTTTAGTTACATTTTGTCAAAATTTGAAAAGTTCACTGGGTACGAATGCTTCCTGCAGTTGTTTCCAGAAGCCCGAGGGTAATTTTTCAGTAATGCTTCTCAGACTGCATGCATTACACCTTTCCTCGTATTAAAAAAAAAAAAATGTTTTTGAATTTAGTGTTTTAGTTTTGTGGAAAATGTGACCACATTCCTTCATCTATAACATTCTGTTTTACAGGAGGCATTTGGAGACCTGGCCCTCTTCTTCTGTGATCCTTATGGTGGAACAGTGATCTCAGTCTTATGGAAACCTAAGGCTTTTGTTCCTGCACCTTTTAAAGTAAGAACCCTGCCCATCATATCTACCATTAATAAGTAACATTGTTTTCGACTGTTGGAAACGCTTTTTGCAGTCATCTTTGTGTTACAATTTGTATCATCCTTAACTGCCTGATGTTTTGACATTTCCTCTCAGACGTCACATATGGCGGCCCGCAGCGTGGAGGTGACAGGGGACGAGGTAAAAACCATTCCCAATGTTGAAGCAATCCTGGAAGACTTCCGTGTGATGGGAAAGGGCTTGGTGAAATCAGTGGAAGCAAGAACTGAGAAATGGATGTTTTAGACTGATGCGCCACTTTTTCTTTGTTTTCCTTTTGAATATCTTTTTTAAACATGGCATTTCATGAGATGCTTGATTCCCAATAAGATTTAGATCAATCCCAGCAACACATGAGTGAACTTTGTCTCCTTAGCAGCCGATGTAGTAATTCTGTTTCTCTACATGTTTGTTTTTTGTAAGGCTGTTACATGTTTCAATAAATGCATGTCAACCTTTTGGCTTTAAATTAGATTCTTGTCACCATTTCAAACATTGGCTTTTCTGTCAGATTCAAGTTGAGGGATTGATTGGGGCATCCTAGCAGCTTTGTTTGTGTGGTGTATGCAGGACAGTTTCTCCTCCAAACTTGATGTTGACATTTACATGCAGGCTTTATCTTCCAGGGTGGAGTCTTATGCAAGAAGTGCCCAGACCAATGCAGTTTTATTACCCAATGTTTGCGTGGAAAAACTGTATGTGCTAATTCCACCTACAGTCCTAATGCTCTTTACAAGTAGACCTTTATCACCTCTTCTGATCACTCCTATGATTCATCTGAGCCGAGTTCTTTCCCCTTCCAGATTATGACCCTAACGAGGCTCAGTGCAAACTGAGAAGTTTAGAAATGCCTCTGTACATGTTTTGCACCAGTATGATCGTGAAGACCTTCAGAGAGCTCATTGTTTTTACCCATCATGCTGCATTTATGGTGCAGTTCCTTGATGGGGAGCAGATTTTATTTACATTTTTTTAGAATACTGACCAATTTCCACCTTCTGGAGATTTTTGTACATTCTTTCCTTAAAGTGTTCAACATCTGTTCTCTGTCATTCCACTTTATGAATCATACAAGTCGGTTCTTGGGTGGATTTCCTTGAGTAGATCACTTATTACATACATATGGTGCTAACTTCATGTCGATGGGCCCGTTAAACGTACTTTCAGAGACAAACCTTGACAGTTTCAGACCTTATCTCATGTTTGAATTTTAGCTTTTTATTGTTTGATGTACCAAGCAATAATAAAAGCCAATCCAGAGAAATGTGGCCAGTTTTTATCTTTATCTAACTTATTTTGAGCATTTCTCATTGTGGAATAATTCTAGACAAAAATCTAATTCATAAACATTGTAATTTTATTACTAATATTATTATTTTGATTCAGTTAACTTTATAAAGACCATGTAGTAAGGCAGTAAACAGTTCCCGCCCTGCTGATCTTTAGTCAACTGAGTTGTAAGTCTTGTCTGTTAGACTCACTCTGAAAGGTGTAATTTTCTAACTGAAACTGGATTTGGGGTTTTTTTCCGTTTGTTTGGTGATGTATTATGTTGAGCATTGTTTTTGATACACATAGTTTCAAACAGAAACCGTAGTCAAATGACTGTCAAGCAGAGACATGTCTCCTCTGTGTAGATGGTGGTTTTAGACGTCAGTTGCTGTATGGGATTCGTGGAAAGGGCTGTTCCCTATGCTTGCTTTCTTGGAAAAATATCAAGGGAGATAACAGCCACAGCCTTCAAGGTACAACTATCATTCTGGGTCATTAGCTTTAATCTTAAAGCACAAGATGGCTTTAGTGCCCTTATGAATGAAACTTCGAAAGATTTATTCTGACTTTAGACAGATTTAGTTTGATAAGCATTTCCAAGAAATGACTCTAAATATGGCTGAGGATTGTACAATCATCATTTTATCCATCCTACAAAATCATGCTGACTTGTAAATAATAAGGCTGGGTTTCTCTTGGGGGAACATGTGCCATGTTTATGTCTTTTTTTTATATATATCTTAATAAAAACTAAAGTGTATCACAAAAACTGAAAGCCTAAGAAAAGTTTTAACAGGACACAGATGATTTAGCCAAAGGACGGGGGGAGGATTCAAAGGAAATTAATACTAAACTAAACCCTTTATTGGGATTTCCAATAAAGGTGGGTTTTGAGAGGGGACCTAAGAAGGGTCTCTGCTTAAATGGGCTTCATCGTCTCAAACCCTGAGGGTTCAGACTTCACACTCTCAGCCCTTTAGCTGACCTCTGACAAATAGATCAAACTCCTAGATGCAGTTTGCAAAGTATGTTCATGTGCAGCATTATGGAGTCAGAGCTGAGAAGGGCTTACTTTGCAGTGAGGCGGTCTGTGGCAAATTGATTCTGAGACACTGTTGGAACCAGAGTGAACAGAATAAAATAAAAGCAACATCTCCTGGCTCCTTGGCTAAAAAAACAAAAAAAGAAAGAAAAACACTACCTTGAGCTCCCCACCATCTGGACCTGATCAACATGTCTTTGGTGCCAACAGGTAAAAAATGCTGCTGCAGTTTTTCAAGATCGGTCAGATGAAAGCTTGTCAACTTTTTGAACTGAACTTGTTTTGCTGTTATTTGAAGGGAGAGACGTCACCTTTACAGAACAATCCCGTTCTTGTATTTGAAGACTGGAAACAGAGTCGAAACCAAGGTAAAGTTTGTCTGACAAGTTGCACATATGTAATATGTACATACTGTATGTTGATATATTACCACAAAAGTCAGCATAGCTGCAAAGCAGTATGGAAAGGATATGCAGTTTTTCAGCATTATTATTACTAAGGTTACAGTCGTATTTTCAGTCCAACCTTCCTTATTGTGGCATCTTTTCACATGTCACAATGAGAGTTTGAAGCTCTTTACAATACTCAAGCATTACCCAGACATATGTTATAAGTCTGTTTTTAATAGTCTCAAAAGAGATTCCTCCCCGAGGAGAAAATGCAACGGTGATCTAGACGATTCACACACATTCACATAATCCAGAACATTCCTCTACAGGAGGACGACTCTGGAATGTACCACATGTAAACACGTACCACATTTCTTCTTAAACTTTGAACGTTAATCATATTAGGAGAATTTATTCTGCTGAGTGTTGAACAGGTGTGAGAATTGTTGTGTCTCATGTTATCCTGTTATTATTTTAACAGGAAAATTATATATATATTATATTCTCAGAGAATATAGTCATTCTCTAAGGAGAATATGAGGACCTATATATAGGGTCTGCCAGCTTGAAGCAATAGGTTTTTCATTGTTCTAGAATGTGGGAGCAATCTACAGACAATAAGGGCTTGATTCACCACTCAGACTCAAATTTTGAAGGTTAGAACTAAGACTAAGTAAGTCTGTTTTGGAACATCACAGATTATAAGGTTCTGTGTTTGCTTTTGTGCCCCATCCAGCGGAAAAGTCCAGCAGGCACAAGCACAATTTGCTACTAGGATGAGAAACAGCAAGTCCAAGCCTGAGGCTGTTATCCCTTATAAGGTGATTTGGTAACTCCCAAGTTAGAATAAATTATGTACGCCATCAAAAGATGTCTTTTGGCCCCCATTCATGAAGAAATTGATAGGAGAATGACTAGTTAAGTATAGAATAACTAAAGACCTGAACAACGATACTTGAAAAACAGGAGAGAGGAGGAGTTCACAGCATGCCTGGAAACACCTTCTGGTGTGAGAGTGGTCTTGTTATCTAAAAAGGGGATCAAATGACAGTCAATGTTCTGCTATGTAAAAGGTCATCTAAATGTGTACTAATATTTCATGAGGACACATTCGGGACATTTCCCAAATGAAATGGGGCTCATAATAGACCAAGAAAATGTCTTGCCTAGCTTCAAAGGGATGCAATATTAAAAATAATTAAAGTCCTTACCCATTTTGTGGATGTGATTTATGGTCCAAACTAAAACTTTAAGTAATGGCATCTATGTTTTACTGATGCTAACTATCTGAACGTCACCAGTTTTTCACATCAATAGGTTCCCACTGACTATGCAATGTGCAAAAACTTTTTTTTTTCTTCTTTAAAGTTGGGCATAGCAATTTTTTGTTTTGTTTTGGGGGGTTTGTGTTTGTTTTTTGTTTTACCAAACTTTGTGTTTTTTCTTCGAATAAGGATATTTTTTAAATATTATTTTACAGTACAAATTTGACCACAAAATTCTAACCTAAACAAATCGATGCGATGGCACGGAGCTGCTTTACTGGAGTACAAGACATGGGCATACGTAATGTATTTTTATTGTTGTCGTGTATCTCAGTTCTGAGAATTAGTTCAGTTGACGTTCCAATAACTGACGTATGTTTGTATTCTTTCTTGCTAAGTCTAGATCTCAGCGACCAACCCCACTCCTTCCTGCTCCTGCCTGAACATGCTTCTTCCAAGAATTGAAACTGTACAGAAAATGTGGCTTTGGACTGTTATCGCACCTGCAATAAATATGCAACATATGCAAAAAGATAAAGCACCTGTATCATTTTCCTTAAATTCTTGATGTTCTTTATGAGAGGAATAAATTTACAACTTGCTTATTACTTAGATTGTGTCTTTATGCTAATGAGCGTGCCCCATGTTTTGGAATTCAGCTTTATTGTTTGTGTGTTTGGCAGTGTGACAATCTGTCTGTCAGAGTCTTGCAGAGGTTTATCTAAGATTTCATTTGGACTGGTTCCACATTTTAGAGAGAGAAAAAACAATCCTGTTTGCACCACAGGTAGTGATTAGATCATGACAGAAACCTTTCTTTGTGAGGTTTTTGTTCCCTGAACAGCAAGGCTTTTGTTTAATTCTCCTTTTTAGAGGACTAAATCAATTTCAGGTGACCCCTTTTTTAAAAAGAATATTAGAAGAGTAAAATCTATTTTAAATGCATGTTGCTGGTGCAGATCTGCATTCAGGTACAACACACCAATGTCTTTGTTTTGAGTGAAGACATTCCGTTTTTATCTTTTAACCATCGAGTTCCCCACCCCTCATCCCCCAAATATGAATTCATGAGCATTTTGATTTTTTGTCATATTACAATCACATATGTTAATGGAAGTGTGACCAACACAAAATTGCGAACATGAAAGGTTTTCACATTTTCATAAAAATTAATTTGAAAAGTATGGCTTTCAAATGTGCTCAGCCCCTTTATTTAGGTGCCCCTAAATTGCCTTCATGATAGTAATTAGCATCCATTTTGTGAGTGATTTATCTCAGCTTTTACACCAGTTCTGGGAATGCTTCAACGGTTTGTTAGACAACATCGGTAAACAAACAACACCTGGAAGGCTGAGAAATCCAGCAGGCCAGGCAGGAAAAACCTCCTGATGTAGATTAAAGGGGCGGTATTACGTATTTTCCAGGAAGATTGGCATTTTATATGATACCTACTGTAATGGGTAGAGAGCTATTTAAAATAAATCGCCTCAATAATTTATTTTTGTAGACTATTTAAAGTAAATTATTCAAAGTGAATTTTCTAAATTAAGAATGTCGTAGATTGTTTATGGATGTTTGACAGTTTTGATTAGCATTGTTGGTGGTTTATATTTTGTTTTGTTTAATGGTATTTACACTTAGTAATGTTCGGGGGGGTTTGTATGTACCTCATGGGCTGCCGTAGCTAATGAGAGCAGGCCCTATAAAAGCTGATAGAATCATTGTACCAATGGATGACTTGAACTGTCAAGATGTTTGGCGCAAAGAAATCAACACTTAGTGTTCCCCAGTGAAAGCAGCGAGGTACATTTTGTTTTGTAGTGTGTACTGTAAGTTTATGTTTTGTATTCTAATATTTGTATATGTTTTAGTTTACAAAACTAAAACACAGTCACTGTGGTGACTGTGATGATCATGGTGGATCTTCATCAAAGAAAATGGCTGAGTAATTCAAGTGCTGGGGAAGCTGCTACACCTACAGTTGTTATTAAATCCTTGTATCAAACATTTGATGCCTTGTCTCTTCAAGAAGACCCTACTCTTTCCGACATTCTGCCTTCAGCACATCATCACAACAATGCCTCTCATTGTGCCATTTACAGCTGTCCTCAGGCGCGTTGCACTGAGAAGCGTTTGTTATGATAAGCTCAGCAGACTTGCAGTTCCACTATCCATTACCCAATTGCTGCTGCCACTGGTGGAGCTGAGTGGGGAAGGCCCATCCCCAGAGGGGCGCTCTGTGAGGAGACATGATATAAAGCTAAAAAAAAAAGAGAAAAAGGTTGATTTTACCTGACCCCACCGCACCAGCATTATGATAGGGGGACGTTAGAACAATAAATGGAACTAAACACAGGCCAATCTTGAAATACTATGGAGAGAGAAGAGTGCCAAATTACAATAATTATGTGTGCTGTTTTATATAGTATGATAGTTTTGTGAGACTTTAGAACTAAACCTGCTGAAGCAGCTCTTAGGTTTTATGCATCAAAAATCTGGAATCATCTTTCTGCTCACTGTAGGAGTGCGCCCACCCTGATCTCATTTAAAACAAGGTTTTAAATTGGATTTAAAACCTTGTCTTAAAAAATAAAACCTTTTTATTTGTTGTTGCCTACTCTCAAACCTTTTTGAACCTGATTAATTTTAACCTTTGTGTGCTTTATCGTAATGTATGTTGTTTATTAACTTCTTTGAGGCGTCTGTGGCTGAAAGATGCTATTTAAATAAATTTCCCTTGCCTTAGCTAGTGCTTAAACTGCTCTTTGACCTACTGTTTGTATTTGTTTGTTGTGAAATGAATGTTGTAGCTAGTTGACTTTGATGGTATGGGTAGGAACCGTTTGGGCTTCTATTAATGTCGCAAGAGAACCGCTTGGTATTCTTGCAACTCTCACAGACACAAGACCTCTGTGGAATCTGTAACCTGCTATGGCATAGTAAAATAAACATTTTGTATTGTTTATTTTACTTGTCACTGAAAGGTTTGAATTATTTTTGTCTCTATATGTGGTACTTTGTCTTGGTCTAAGACATGCAATTCTTACAAAATGTATAAAGTTGGTAGTTGCAGTGCAACAAACAGTAAAGGCTGATTACTTTGTAATAACATTATATGCTTCCCAAAGGCTTAATTTTCCTAGCTTGACAAAGGAAGAAGTAACAGGTTACTTTTTCCTTTGTAATCCTGATAAAATGTGCAGATGCTGTAAACAACCAGATCGTGCATCATGGTAGCGAATAGTTTTGCAGACACATCTGACTAAAAGTTATGCCCCCATCCCACAATAAATCCTCCATTACCTTTCAGCACCCGTAAGGTCTTCCATGATGGAAAACAACTGGCACGCTCAGTAACAGTCGTACACATCTGGTAGACACATTGATTACTGGATCATCCATAACAACCTCTAAAATGGAAGATTTTAAAAATTACAAGAAAAAACACGAGATAGAGGCTTCGTAGTTCTAATGACTCCTTATCCTAGAAGCAAGGTGGCAGAAGTCTCTTTGGGAAGTTGGGCACCATTTCTTTCCTTGTTACCCTATCTATTGTTTTCTGGTGAGGCAAGCTATTCCAGGAAAAGATACCTACAAACATGTGGCTCAAAAATGCAACTCTTGCTTTAATTTTGACATCACTCTAGAAGCCGAAAAAGATAGAATCAAAAAGTAAAACCATGTAGACAAGTCAGAGTCAGAACCTAAATGTACCTTTAACACTTTGAGGGCAAAATGTTAATGATGCACATTGACCTTTAACACTTAAAGGTATTAAAGGTCACCTTTAAGTGTTAAAGGTGAGACTTAAAGGTGTCGCCTTTAAGTGACACCTTTAAGTGTATTTTCACCTTTAAGAAAATGCACTTATCTTGAGACACCAATCAGGGCCAAATTTTATACCTCAGATTTAAGTTGTGTAGAATTGAATATGAAAAAAGAACACAACAAAATTCAAAAAAGCAATGACAGGATTTATTCAAATAAAGAAATTAAACTTCACAAACAAACAGTAAGTATCCTTTACATAAGGTGGCAGTATGCTGCAGGAAAAAACACTGAAGAAAAGTTTTTTTCTTATGGGAAAAAAACTTTTTCCCACCGCACCAGCATTATGATAGGGGGACGTTAGAACAATAAATGGAACTAAACACAGGCCAATCTTGAAATACTATGGAGAGAGAAGAGTGCCAAATTACAATAATTATGTGTGCTGTTTTATATAAAACCATGTAGACAAGTCAGACAAGCTCTGTATACTATAAAGTATAGTATACAGAGCCTATACTTTAGGCTCTGTATATATTACAGAGCCTAAAGTAATATATTTTACTTTAGGCTCTGGTTGAAGATCAAGAAGCAATCACTAAAATATGTTTGTGTAATCTAAAACTAAATCAACTATATAGTTTTTAGTAACATGTTGCCTAATG
Source organism: Alfaro cultratus (assembly GCA_903066825.1). Taxonomy (NCBI): domain Eukaryota; kingdom Metazoa; phylum Chordata; class Actinopteri; order Cyprinodontiformes; family Poeciliidae; genus Alfaro; species Alfaro cultratus. The sequence continues at coordinate 120,512 of CAEFZX010025306.1, forward strand.
AAAGCTATTTGGATATGAAATACAAAAGAGGAAAAAATCTACAGAGGCAGGGTCATATGAGAACAGCGTATGTAGTGTCTTACGCTCTAGCGGTTACATCTGTGAAATGTAACCTGAAATCCAACATTATATCAATAAGTCTTAAATTGTGTAACCCCAAAGATAAAATCTGCTTCACTTAATTGTTAGAGTAAAAATAATATATTTTCCTGAATGTTGGGGGGGGGCTCCATGTAACTCCATTTGGTTCCTTGGTAAAACCTACTTGTGCAATTAGTTGTGCAAACTCAAGTTTTCAATTGTAAACAGGCACAAAATTAATGGAAAAAATACAGAAAAGGACTGATATGCCTTTGACTAATGACAAAGCCATGTCTGATTGGTTTTAATTGGAACCACATTTCTATTGGGAGAGACAATACCATGGGGCTGATGAGCTTTCAAAAGAGACAGAAGAACTGGGCCCTTTGATACGGGCTGTCAGGTCCCTGTATGACCGGTGTCAGAGTCTGGTCCGCATTGCCGGCAGTAAGTCGGGCTCATTTCCGGTGAGAGTTGGACTCCGCCAGGGCTGCCCTTTGTCACCGATTCTGTTCATTACTTTCATGGACAGAATTTCTAGGCGCAGCCAAGGTGTTGAGGGGATCCGTTTTGGTGGCCTTAGGATCGCATCTCTGCTTTTTGCGGATGATGTGGTCCTATTGGCTTCATCAGGAGCTCTCGCTGGAGCGGTTCGCAGCCGAGTGTGAAGCGGCCAGTTATGAGGATCAGTGCCTCCAAGTCCGAGGCCATGGTCTTGAGCCGTAAAAGGGTAGAGTGCCTTCTCTAGGTCGAGGGGGGTGTCCTGCCCCAAGTGGAGGAGTTCAAGTATCTCGGGATCTTGTTCACGAATGAGGGAAGAAGAGAGAGAGAGATCGACAGGCTGATTGGCGCAGCGTCTGCCGTGAAGCGGGCGCTGTACCAGTCCGTCGTGGTGAAGAGAGAGCTGAGCCAAAAAGCGAAGCTCGGTCGATCTACGTTCCTACCCTCATCTATGGTCATGAGCTTTGGGTCATGACCTAAAGAACGAGATCGCAGATACAAGTGGCCGAAATAGGTTTTCCCCATAGGGTGGCTGGGCTCTCCCTTAGAGAGAGGGTGAGAAGCTCGGTCATCCGGGAGGGACTCAGAGTAGAGCCGCTGCTCCTCCACATCAAGAGGAGCCAGTTGAGGTGGCTCGGGCATCTGGTCAGGATGCCCCCTGGACGCCTCCCTGGTGAGGTGTTCCGGGCACGTCCCACCGGGAGGAGGCCCCGGGGAAGACCCAGGACACGCTGGAGGGACTATGTCTCCCGGCTGGCCTGGGAACGCCTTGGGATTCCCCCGGAGGAGCTGGAAGAAGTGGCTTGGGTGGGGGAAGTCTGGGCTTCCCTTCTTAAGCTGCTACCCCCGCGACCCGAACCCGGATAAGCGGAAGACGACGGACAGATGGACGGATCAGAAGAACTGATCCAATAAATATGTTGGGAGAGAACAAGCGGCAATTATGTAAATGCATAAAACAGGCATGAATTACATTACAGATGAATTTAGAGCATCACTGCAAGGAGCACAGAAATTTAGCATGTCAAAGCTAACTGAGGATGTGCCATATTAGGATTACTCTTATTACAAAAGTGCTGACTTATTCAGAAAAAATATTTAATTATAGTTTAACCTTATAACCAAATAGTTTTGGGGATGGAGGAATCAACCAATGTTAGGTACAATTAGTGATGGGTAACTGAGGCGTCATGTATCGTTTTGACCCATAGCAAAACTGTATTTATACTGTGTCGATACTGTGTCACTGAATACTGACACCTGCTGGACATTAAAAATCCCTACAGGCAACGTAGTTGACGGACTGATTTGATTACCTAATCCAGTGGTCCCCAACCACTGGGCCGCGCAAGAAATAATTAAATATTTCCGTTTTATGTATTATTTAAGTCTGGAGAATCTTTTATTTAGATGGACCGTCTTGTTGCATAGAAACGAGCTCAGGGCTCCATTAGTCGTTATCGTGAGTTAAAATTTTCACGAAAGTAAAATGCTCGGGGCTTTTTAGCGCATCTGTATCTTATTTTGAAGGGATATGTAAACGTTATCATAGCGACCAGAGTCAGAGAGCGTTAGCCGTGGTCGAGAGGATTTGAGAGGAGTAGAGCTTGTGAGACCAGACCTCTATGACCACAGAACTGATAAAAGTCCAACAGGTTCGTTCGGTTCGTGTGTCCAGGAGCAACACAGAACCGATTCCACTCACGAACATCCCGATTCCAGAAGAAAATCCAGTAAAAAACCCAACATACCAAA
>CAEFZX010025307.1:0-71116 GCA_903066825.1 Alfaro cultratus
CCATGCTAAGATCAAAGTTTGCAATATTTTTGGTTGAATACCAATCAAGTCTTCATGAAGATATTTTGTTGCCAATAATGATAATGTATAATTTTGTTATGAAATAAGCCTACTGGCCATTTTCCACTAGAGTCTACTCATCATGGCTCAATTATGCTCTACTGGCTTATAATGTCTAAGTGTCATGTATTGTATGAAGTGCTAGGTTACCAGTTGACGAAAACAAATATATAAAACAACAACAAAAACATATAGATAGTCTTTCAGACATTAGGTACTAATTTTAACTTGGTCAGTCAACTTTGAAAAAGGTCAAAAGTAGATGAGAAATGTATCTACATGTTAAGAAGGTGCACAATAAACAGACTGTATAATATTTATTAACAAGAATAATTGTTGCAGCAAAGAAATAATTAGCCAAACACAAACTTCCTACATTTTTGTACTAATTAAACTTTTTCTACCACTGTTTGAAAACTTTTGTAAGTTCTAAGTGCTGTGTCAGCAAAATGTACACAAAAATATCTCTGGTTTGAGCAGCAATCGAGTGTGTGCAGAGCGGGTCTCCATGCTGGTGTCATAGATAACGATGGGGGCTGGTTGGACGTGACAAGACAAGGCAGAAAGGACTATTTCATCAAATCCAACAAGAACGGAGTCCAGTCTCTTGGGTGAGGCAGTGATTTTAGAAACAAAATTGGCATTTATATATAGTACACTTGAGACACTCGGTAGTGACCTCATTACAATCCACTTGAAGCTGAAAGGAAAAGAGGAAGTCTAACGGTGTGATTTTGCCTTTCCTTTGGACAGAAAATATCACAGTGCTAACTCCTTCACAGTTTCCAGAGTGGCAGGTAAGTCTAGGAGTGTGACATGTTGCGTATTATACACATATAGAATTGCTCATTATAAGGTGTGCTGCTGCACCAATATTTGTAGACATTTTCTGTTTTTTTTTATTTTTTTATACACAGTTAAAGCCATTACATGTGAAACCACAGTTGAACAATTGTGCCCATATGAAAAGCCTTCAAGACACTGTCCAAGGTTTGAACTTTAATGTACTTACTGTTTGACCACCAAATATATTTCTAGTCTTTGGTATCCAGTATTGTTCTCTGATTTTATCAAATCCTGAAATGATTGTATTTTTAGATTATATTGCCCAAGGAGCTGTTTAGAGGAGAACCCTCACCTGTCCAGAGTCATTGGTACCAAAATATACTCCGACGTAAGTTCCTGTTTTTTGAAGATGTGTAAAGCCAACCTTCCACAAAGTTTTAGTTCATCATCCCTTTTTCTTCTTACTGGTCCTTGTAGAAGTCCAGTGCATGTCGGGCAGCTGTCCATGCTGGAGTCATCAGGAATGGTGTGGGTGGATACATAGATGTGATGCCAGTGGACAAGCGGAATCACTATATTTCCTCATACCAAAATGGGATTTTCTCTGAGAGGTATGGCAGGAATTATCTGTAAATATGTAGTGAGTAGACAAATGTGTGTAGGTATGTGCATTTTCAGTTGGAGATTTGGTCCTCATGAAGTAAAACTGCATATTTTATTTCACAACATATAATTTTTATTTGCTTCTGACTTTTAGTCCATGTTATTCTCATTCCAAATATTTTGAAAACCAATAGAAGGGTGATATTTATATTTTCAGGATTTGTGTACTTTCTGGAATTTGCTCTTCAAACAGCCACCTAATTTAACAAGTGGAGCTTTACCGTAGCAACATCAAGAGTAGTAGTTAACAGGAAAGACAAACCCAATGTAAAGAATTACAGTCGATGAGGTCTTTGTTATTGAATTGAATTCCCAGGTTGAGAGAAATTCAAACACTCTTTCCTCTTTGAGGCCCTAATCTTTTCATGATACAGACACTTTATTAAAACTCTAATACAGAGCTCCTCAGAAGGCAATTAGCATGATTTGAATTGAACATAATTAAAAGCTGGGCAATTATTGGTGAGAAGATGAGTGTAGCATCTTCATGTGTCTCTGAGTGAGAGTTATCTTGGTTCTTTTTTGTTAGTTTTGAGAAAAGAGTCAGCGTTACCTGAGCAAGATAACATCCTTTAAGTAATCATCCCACAACCTGAAAATATCAGTTCCTCACTATTTTAAATGTGTAATGGCAAATCTTTTGAAGTTTTGAGCACATTTGCTAAATTGTCTGGGACATCCTTCCTCATGTCACCACTTATCCCATAGAAAAACCTCATTGCAAGATGCTGTTTAACAACAAAGCATTTCCTCCATCTTGGGACTTGATGACGTCCAAAATGTGAGATATTGTTGAAAAAAATAAAATCTAAAGCATTTCTTTCAGTCTTTACCAAGTGTAAAGTGATAATAATTGACTCCAGATTGTTTTTCAGTCCCGTGGAGATAGCTCTTATATTGCTCGAGTGTCGTATTTTTTCTGACGCAGTACTCAAGTACAGACGGTATAATGTGGTTAGAGCAGCCATAAAGTGTTGGAAAAATTCCAGCTGCTTAAAATGTAGAACCTGAGGTGAATCATTAATCAACTCATCAAGTTTTTTGTTTTGCAGCTTCACACTTTGTACATTCCCAGACCTACCTGGAATGTTTGTTGTCAAAAAGCTCCAACTTAGTTTTATGTGCCCTGGTCATAACTCCAGTTCAAGTTCCATTAAGAAAACTTCACACATTTTGTGGTTTGTGATGGTGGGAACGAAAAAGCTTTTTCTGCCCAGCCAGTTAGCAGGTGTATTGCCTCTAAAGTTTGTTATGGAATTAAAAATGGCACTCTGTGAGTTTTGGATTCATTTAAAAGATTTAAATGTTTGCTCAAACTATAGAAATGACCAAATATAGGGAGCAACAACTTCTGACTAATAAAGATCAATACTTTGCCTTACTTCAACAGCATCTCTTGTGTTGCATATTTTGATGAGTGACTCTAGTAAGTAAGGCTCTGTCATGAGGCATTTCTACTCTAGGGTTTTAATTAATTACTCATTAGAAGTTACTCTGATTAACTAAAAAAAAAATAATAATAATATAATTCTGCAGTTGCATTTATTATGTAGCAGTTGCCAAGGTGAGAATTAGAGTGCCGTTGGTGATTTAGTAAGAAAAAAAAAAAAACTAAGTAAAAGTATTCAAATTAAATATTTGAATATTAAATATTATTTAACAGATTTTCATTATTTTTTCTAACGGTGTTGAAGGAACTGTAATGCACTTAAATACAGCCTTCGGTATCTAAATCATTTGATCGTATCAGTGCAGAGATTTTTACACAATATCCAAGGAGAACAATTGAGAGTAAACCTTTCATTTTTGGGATGTACTCACACCCATTTGAATTTAAATGAACTAATTGGCTTGTGCGATGGTTGCTGGAAAGCTAAGAAGCCCAAGCCAAGCTAGTGCTCACATAATTCAAATATATGAGTTGCAAAGAATCAGCTCTTCTGCAGACTCAGCAAATGAAATATTTCAACAAGTTCCAATGTTCTCCTTTCAGTCTCCATAACATTTCCACCAAAGGTCTTGGGGGTCTTTAATGTTATTAAGGCAAGTGTCAGGTCTGTGTGCTGTTTCTAGTCAGCAGTGGTTTTCTCCATGGAACTCTCCTCTGGACTTTTTTGTGTAAATAGCGATCCATCCTTTTGCGTGTTGAGGTAGCTTTTTTATTTTGTCGACCTTGTAACCATAGTTTTCTGTAAGTTTCTTTAAGTTTTCAACTGTGGTTGAACGGTCCTAATTACGTCTAGGTGGATGTTTGAAGAGAAACATAGCACAGCACCAAGAATGATTACTCCTCTTGTCTCTTTCTCCCCCTGCAGCCTTCAAAACCCTCCTGGAGGGAAGGCATTCCGGATCTTCTCTGTGATCTGAGCGCTGAAGAAGGCAGTTTAACCAAATCATTCAAGGCACTTGAAGCTTTTGACGAGACAAAAATTGAGCCACGTTATCAAACACAATCACTCAAATCATTCAGGCTCTGCCGTGTTTCGAGGGTGAGAGGTTGTTACCATTGACAACGCAAACCCAGGAGAAAAATCGCAAAAAGATCCCACCTTTTTAAAATGTTGTTTTTCTTTTATGGTAAATTGTAAATATAGCTGAAATTTTTGCTGTACATATTTGTACATAGTTTTTTTGCTTTCTTATTTCCATTGCGTCATTGACTTACCTGTTTACCAAGTACAGTATCTTTGTCTAAATATGGATTTTAAAAATGCTAAATCATAATGGCACATACAAGAGAAATCCCATTTTATTGTATTATGTACAGCATATTTTATTGGTGCTTTGGAGCAGTTCTTTTGGTAGATTTTTTAATAAAGGGAAAATTGATATGCATTTTTTTGTACATATTTATGCTATGTATCAATATAACTTGTACTGGATGCTGCTGAATGTGTTGTGTATTGTATTCTCCCACCTGGCTGCTTTTGGTTTTATTTTCCAGAATAAAGAACTTAAGCTACAATTTCCTGCAGGTCAGGAAGTCCACCCAACCCACAGAGTGGTCTTATGCTCATCAAAATATTTGTTTCTATATTTTGCATTTCCTTTGACAGGACTCTTAATAAAATCAGAAATAAAGCAATGTAACAGTTTTTGCAGTTTGAGCTGTAATAATTAACTGTACTGTTATCGATCATGTCATACATGCATCAAAATGTACACATTTATTTTCTCTGGAAGAAAAATGAAGTTTTATTTCCAATAAAAACATAGAATAATGTTAAATCTCAATCATATGTTTGCATTAAAAGTATTCACAACCGTTAAGCCTGTCTACATTCTTGCGCCCAGACCAACAGTAGGGCAAAATTGAAAAGGGAAAGGAAAATGATTCCTCAACATTTGTTGTCAATATTTTGTCAACGTACTCTCAGCTGGATTTAGGTTTGAACTTTGACTAAGCCATTCTAATACATGGATATATGGTCAGCTAAATTATTACCTTGCAGCTTTGGTTTCATGTTTTGGCTTGTTACTCTGCTAGAAATTCAGCCAGGTTTAAGGGTTTTCCTTTTTCCGTTAAAGTAAAGCATCTCCACGGAATAATGCTGCCACCAGTATGTGTCACTGTGGAAATAGTGTGTTCAGGGTGAGGTTAGCCTCCTCCACAAATTTGCTCTGTACCCTACTTTACATTTGGGAACTTTACTGCTTCATCTGAACAATCCTCTTTCTGTCACTTTTCCATATAAAAAGCTTTGTGGAATTTATAGCTACTAGTTGTACCGTTGACAGATTGCCCACTCTGAGCTGTGGATCTCTGCATCTTCTTCAAAGTTACCATGGAGCTTTTGGCTGCATTTCTGGTTACGGCTCTGCTTGACTGGCCTCTCAGTTTAGGTATATGGTCATGTCTTGTTGGGTTAGCAGTTCTCCCATATTATTCCCAGTCACAGGTGACGGCTTGAACTCGTAGACAGGTCGTCAAAACTTATTTGTTTCTGAGCAGCAGTGCAAAAAAGCGACCAGTGCATAATGGGTTCCAACATTTACATGTCCATGAGTGTTATGATGTCTGTAAGACTGAAATAAGCTTAGGCTCTAGTTGTCATTCTTTGTTATTCCTCAGAGAAGTGCTGTTAAATTCGACCATGTAAGCTAGGATGTACTAACATGGCTGCAGCAGTATGAGAGAAATATGAAAACTGTCCTGCTGAGTTAATAATCTGCATGTTGGAGATTTAGACCTCATAATACTTCATACATGGGGCTCATGCTCTTTACTTTTACAGACATTTCTCATTTACTTTTTGACATGCAAACTTGGTTGGAAATCAGAGGTATTCTCTAAATTTAAAAACATTTGCACAAATTAGTTTGCATGCTTTGTACATTCTTGGAAATGAAAGTAGAATGCAAGTATGTACAAGTATGTACATAAAAAACCTTTTTACAATAATGTTAGCACATAAGCATATCCGATTTTTATCAAACGGAATCACTTGGCTCATGTTTGGCTGCGCTCTGCAGGGCATTGGGAGATGGATGGTGCCATTCCTGCACACCCAAAAGTAAAGAGAAGGATACATCAAACAGGTGTCAAAATTCACAGCAGGGTGAAGGGATAGGTGGTATGAGGCTCTGAGAAATGAAAGGCAAGAAGGTCAGCAGAGATAATTTGAAGGTTAGGGGAAAAAACTACAAAGTTTTGATGATCTCTTGGCTTTATGAGCATGACTTTGTGTGCTCAGAAGTTCTCCTCTTTGCTTAACTCTATGGGAGAAACGGTTCAAGATTCTTCAGTTTATAGAAAAAATAGTTAAACAAAAAGTGCAATACATCTGTGGTATTAAAAGATTGTTAGATGCTTTTTCACAAAGTCAATAAGACCCTCTGTTGGAGCTTGCCAGACAGACAACGATGTATTAGGAGCAAAAGTGACGGAGTGAAAGCTATGGGGCCATTAGGACCAAGGAGAGTGAAGGGAGTGAAGACAGATGGGATGAAAGACAAGCTTGTAGCAAGCAGGGTCTGCATGGTGCCACCAGTGTTTTTAGACTGTCGTTTGAAATAAAGAAGGCCATTAATAACCTCCTCACTGCGCTGTGCTCCGCTGCAGTTTGGCGCTTGTTGCAGAGCTAAATGTGGCGTTGCATGGCAGCAGACTGGCAGGCTGTGTCAAAGAAACCATCTATACCTGAGGAAGACAGAGAGAGAGGGAGCAAGTCGATGTGTCCAGATGTGCTCGTGAATTTGTGAAGTCAATATGGATGTGATATGTGTTTACTTTCAAATTATTATTATTATTATTATTATTATTATTATTATTATTATTATTATTATTATTATTATTACATTTATTATTACATTTTTATTATTATTTTTAAAAATATTTTTAAAAATAAAAATTATTATTTTTATTATTACATTATTATTATTATTATATTATTATTACATAAACAAACATAAACCTGTTTGTTTATGTTCTTGGTGCTGTCTGGGTCCGGTGTACAGTTGGATGGGAATCAGATGAAGGTGATACAGTCGAAGTGAAGTGAGAAGTTATGGTTGCCAGTGCTAATGACTGTGTTCCTCCTTGTCAAACCTTTACTTTGGCAGATGAACAAAACATAACACTTGACAGGGAGTGGGTTTGCGCTCCCCTCGTGATCCAAAAATATTGCATGTGCACAGCCACACTGTGAGGGAGGGTTTTTTTTGTTGCAGTGATGGTGAGAGTACTTTGGTGAGAGAAGAGTAAGCTTTTATTGAGTGGCAAGGTGACTCATGTAATTATTGAGCTATTTTAAGACTATGTAAAATCTTGGACATTTGATTTACAATAACCAGTCATTACAACACACTCAATTTAGAAACATGTAGTGTGTACTAAAATTGCCACCGCAATCCACTTGAATTTGGTGGTGAAAAACAATTTAATTTGGGTGACTTTTTTAAGTGAATTGGCAGGCGCCATTATTAGAACAACATTGGGACTTTATGACACCGGTTGTTTAACTGCATTTATCATGAGATATTTATTTACTTGATCAAAACGAAGACTCTATGTAAAGAAGCATTGAAGAAAGCTAGCACAAGTTAGCAAAAAGTTATCGAAAAGGGATATTTTTGTTTGGAACGTTTATTGTGGGCACCTGTAATTAACGGACCCTCACGCCCTCTTGTGGAGAAAAGCAGCGAGGCCTGCACGAAAACGACGTCACAGCACCGCCCCTCTTCGCAAACTCAACGTCTAGGCTGGTCTGGGCTAGTTGCACTACCTGGAATTTCGGATTGCGTTTTAAAACCACCCCGCTAGGAGGAATTTGTTTACGCGTGACTAGCGTTAAGCAGTGATAGCGTGTGACAAAAATTAATAACATTAACATTTTGGAAGCATTCTCAGATAACTGTAATTTCTCCCCCTGCTCTGACCATCATTGTGTGTACAGTGTGTTCTTCCCACAAGGTCATTGGAATAGTTCACTTCATATTAGTGTGCATACTGCGGTTATGAAAGTCTGACTAAACTTTCATGACTGCATAACCAAACTTTAGTTATACAACAGTAACCCAGCTGTCAAAACTCCACTTTTAATCTATAAGTCAATCGGCAGTTAGTTTTATTCACATTTGGCCTTTAGTCACTTCAACCATGTGGTGGGTGGAAAGGAAATTAAATAGCGATCTACAAATTCACTAAAATGCATTTTGTTATCCAATAAACTTTCTGCTCACAAGCAATACCCTCTGTCTTCATGGTGGTCCGGTCGATTACCCCTGTCTTGAGCTTCCTGAAGTACCTGTAGTATAAACTGTTTTGTGTCCTCTTTTCTTGGGTTTGGGCTGTGGTGTCTCTAGTGCAGAAACAGTATTTTGCGATTGAGGAGAAATCTATCATTTTCATCTGTTTCTCCCAATGGAACTTCTACACACTTCCTGCATAATGATAAAATTACTGGGTTGTTGTGAAAAACGACAGCGGGGCTGATTCTGGTTTCATTTATGTATTAGCCGTTAGAGGTTTTTAGGTTTTCTCTTTCTAAAATATGTGTGCACTTTAAGTGCAATTGGAGTACAATTGGAAGGAGCTGAAGTCTCAAAAGCTGCAATATAAGCAAATCAGAGCCGGTACATGTGTTAGCTAATCAAATATTTGTGATGCTCCAACACAAATAAAACATACAGAGGAAAAGTTTCCTCTCTTTGATGAAAATTATACAATGTCGCAGCAGTTAGCAACAATTTGTCAGAAAATATACGAAACACCATATGATTTATCAAGGTATATTTCCAAAATTGTTCTCATGTGAGTTTCACCTCTCTTGCAGTACTCTAACAGTGATTAACCTACATTTGTCTCACTTAACTACTGGCAAGACTACAACTATATTTTTGAATATTTCAGTAGCAAAGCTAGCAGAGGGGGAGAAATCACACGAGATGATTTATTGCCAACAGATTGTGCACGTGTACCACCACTGCTGACATTTGTCCCTGTATAAAAAGGTGTCAGTCAGACTGCTTTTACGCTGTGAATACAGATGTGGGCCACATGTCGAAGTCTTCCTAAAACAAGCAAGAGGGGAAAGTTTTGCTTACGGGACCTCTCCAGGAGGGACTGGCTGCCTCCCAGACTGCACTGCTGTTAGTTCTGCTACTGCAAATAAATAAAGTGAGGTCTGCATCAGATCTAGGCATTAAAAAAATTATAACATGTTCCTCTCTATGAGAGGATTTGGAACCATATAGTGCATGGAGATAGAAACAAAAAGTATCTTTCTCACTGCAATGGTGTTTGTTTCTGGGTGTGTGTCACTGACCCAACATCACCTGTCTCTGACAACTTTTCTTTTATGTCTTCATGCTGTATTTAACAATGGTCAGAATTGTGCTCTAAGGTCAATTCTCTAAAGCATAGTAAATCATTGTGGTGTGATCTGGGATTTATTACATACTTGAGGATTAAGAAATAAATCTTCAGCAACATAGAAATTTGACTTTGTGTCAAAAAATGCAGCTTGTCTAAGGTTTGGCATAACTATTTAGAAATATTTATCTGTACAAACTAAAACAGAATCTGAAAAGCTAAATACAGCCACGTTTAAGAATATAGCTAAAAGTCAGGTCATATGTGGCAAATGGGAACATTCTGCTCTTTGCCTTCACATATGATGAAGCAAAAAAAAAGTGTGACATGCTGATGTCAAATTCTGTTGGTCAGTAATAGTAATGTGACAAAAGCACAACATAAAGGAGTACAAACTTAGAAACTGCAATTGTATTATTGGTGAATTAAAACAGCCACAATCTATCGCAATACTGATAGAAAATTGGGTCATTTTCCTGTTTCTTGGAACATAATGAGCTACAACAAACTTGAGATGGTCTGCAGACTCCTGGACCAGTATATATAAAATTGCTGACCTTTCATATATTTATGGAAGAGGTTTGATTTCCACTAGTTTTTCCATGCTCATACACACGGGACGTTGTGACACCGCCCCAGTGGTAAAAGGAGTAGCTTTGTCCCGACCTGGCTGGTGAGCTCTGGACTCATGTCCCTGTGCCAGTTCTAAAGTTGGACTCAAAAGCCACAGGGGCTGAGAAAAGCACACAAATCACCTGCTTTATATAAAATCTGTCAGAATAAACACAGAACTCAATAACCTGCAGGGTCTTAAGATGCCACCACTGCAACAATGAATATAGTTTTATTCATTTGAAAAGAATTGAGCGAAAACCATTTTTATCCACTACAAAACCATTTGAATCTACCCTTCCAATATCTAGATTAAGAGAGATTACAAAGAAAATATATTAATAAAATCTTTGCATGTTTCTATTTTTAAGAAAGTTAAAAATGAATTTGAGTTAACTTGCTCTGTTTTTATATAAAGAGAAAAGATGAGAGGACCTCATTTCAGCTTCACTTGGTTCTCCTCGCACTGCAGACAATGTTGCCCTCTGCAGGGCATAGATATTAGTCACGCTTCCCTTGTTGCACTAAAGTAATGCTGTGGCAAGGTATGCTCAAATAAAGAAACAATGTTCACATATTATGATTTTCTCTATTTGGAAAAACACACTTTAGCTCACCTTAATGAAAGCACCATACATTATCCCACTGGTCACAATTGTGACCGATCATAAAACACACTTTTCATATATTTTATTTACCCTTGATTAGTTCAAATGGCTATCAATGACATATGATTTTAATATTTTTATGTCTTAGAAAAAATTGGGATTAAATGGGTTAATTCAGCCATTTGTTCAGCTTACTGTTTTGAGTCGATCAGATCTTTATTTACATTTTCCTGTTATTTCAAATTATTCATGACACAATGCAATCCAACAAGGTTCTCAGAAACAAGACACAAATCGACAGCCTCTTGGACCCTCTTCTTTACCTTTATATCTGGCATTTACACCTATTCACTCTTTGTTTCATGTTGAAAACCCCTGTGTTATGGTTGTTGTTATTTTTTTACCAGAAAGTTCAATCTTAACATCATCTGACAAAAATCTCATAGTTAAAATCTTAGTAGAGTTCATCAAGCGCCACAAGCTCAAAGAGATCTCACCTTGGGTTTAGCCTTGTTGTGACGCAGAATGGACCCCAATTTAGGAGACAAAGCCTGGGTCAAACCAACAGGAGGTGTAGCCTTTCCTTTCTTGAGAGTGATCAACTTCTCTTTTGTGTTTCTATACGTAATCTTGCCTCTCTGCTTCCTATTTTTTTTTTTCCTATTTTCCGCTACACTTCATTCTGTTTTGTGTTTATCCTTTTTTTTTGTCTTCATTGTCTTGCTATGTGTCCGGCTGTGCTCACTGAGTTTAGCTTTTTGTCAGACTAATGTGCTCATTTCAAAAGATGGACTTCACCATTTTGCATCAAATCAACCATATAATTCTACATTTATGGCTGTGTTTATCTGACAGTGAAAGTTTAAATACTGGAGCAATGTGGTCATTACTTAACAAGTGAAAGTCATTTTTTAGCTGTTACAAAAGGTTGCAGTATCATGGTGGAGGGTTGGAGAAGATGTCAATTTGATACCTTTGATCTTACTTTTTATTGACAATGTAGCTTCAGTTAGAAGTTTAGTTTTCTTTAAAAACTAAGCAGCATATTTGGATCCTCAGCAACTTTCAAGAATGACTGTGATGCGACTTTAAAGAAAAATTGGTCATGCAGCATATACCTCTAGAGCTTGCTTGCTAATGCTGGGTGCAGATGCATGAAATCAGTCAGTACTTAAACACCCATATCCACCATTAACAAAATTGTTTTAGTGCAGACAACGAAAACAAAACAATTAATAGGTGGCACAAATTCAAAGAGGTACCGATATATAGAAAAAAGTATTTTGAGCGTCATGCACCTGTCAAACCTTTTGTATCTGCCTTTGTTGTACCATTTGAAACTCTAACAAACAGATTTCCATCACTACAGACTTTTTTGACATGTAAAAAAATTTAAAAATTAAAAATCCTAAATATTACACAGCCCTCTACACTGACTAAAAATCATGAATATGTTCGTCTTACATACATCAATGTTAGAGCATTCAAAACCAAGCTCTGTCTCTTTAACTAGATGGGTGATTACCTCTGGCTTTATTTGCAACTTATAAAAAATGTGCCCTCTGCAAGAAAACAAAAATGTGAAAAGCGTTCAGGTCTAAAAGCTCAATAATTGATTAAATTGACAGAAAAATGGTCCAAATCATTTTTGAATGTAAAAGCGTTCTTTTTTTCAACCCTGACGGGACGAAATTGAAAATTGAAGCTCTATCTACTAAATCATCTTGCAAATTAATTCACAGAGGCAGACATGACATGCTGCTACAAATTTAATCAGACCCTTAGTTCTTTTTCTGAGTGTTAATCTGGTAATATGAGGAGCGCTTGTAAAGGCTTACACACTCTGTTCATTCATTGACTGAAGTAAAGGACCCTCTTGGTTCACCCACTCTCATGCTTCACCTTCTGCAGAAGGACAGTGAAGCCCTCCAACCACTTCAGCATGTAATGGGGTGAATGGCAAACATCATATCCTGATCCCCTAAGCCTACATACCGCGCATGTAACCTGCATCATTCTTGCATGGCTAAGGACCCGCACTGCACAGATCTAACTATTTCTGCTATTTGAAGAAATCTTTCCCTTTCTCTACTCAAGTTTTCCTCCTCCAGGCATTGACATTTAATCAACCCCAAATCCCATTGTGACTATTAACATATCAGGCTGATACGAGTTGCTGTATAAAGCTTGAGTACAGGCACCCAAAGCAGAACATTACCATAATGTGTGATCTCTATTTTCTTTTCATCGCCTATGTAAAAATGCTTACCTGGCACAGAGCTCACCACAGAGACGCATTTCTCTCTCACTTCTGCTCTCTTTTTTTCTTCCTTGCTTATATTTTTAGAAAGTGTTAATTATTTAGCTGTTTGTGTTCATGAGCCAAGGGTCGCTCAGGCAAACTAAGCATTTAATGCAAAAGCGGTTTTAATATTTTACCAGGCAATTAAAATCATCTTCGCCCCTGTAGCGACTGAATAAACAGTTCAAGTTGTTTTTTTGTTTTTTTTTTAAAAAAAAAAAAAAGGAATGCTTGCTTCTTTAATGGATGGTACAGCTCTCACTATCAATCATCATAGACAGGAAGGGACTGATACATGATGTGAGACGAGAGTGAAAAATGGCAATGCTTATGAGATTCCGGGCTGATAAGTTGCCATATTGGACGTGGATTGGTTTCCACAGCTCAGCAGAAATTGGCTGCTTTGCATGTGTCCTTGGTGAAGGTCTCCTTGCTCTTGAGTGAGTCTCAACACATCTGACCCCACTGGCAAGCACTCATGTATGTCAGGGCCATATGTTGGTTTATGTGTCAAGTCAAGTCAAGTCTTGTCGATTTGTCTAGCACATTTCAGGAGAAGGAATTTCAAAGTGCTTTACATGGTAAACACATATGGCTAGTTATGAAACATGCAACAGACAAATGCCTTCATCAAAATCACCAAGAATAATCATAATCAAATATACACTTCCAATTATTAATCAAAGGCAACGCTAAACGTGGATTTTTAGATTTAAAATAGTTAATGTTTCAGCTGTTTTGCAGCTTGTTCCAGATTTCTGGTGCATAAAAATTGAATGCTGCTTTTCCGTGTTTGTTTCTGACTCTGGAGAAGCAGAGTAGTCATTCTACTTGGAGAGTTCATCCAATTTCCCTGAGTCCAACAGGAGCCCAAACTGGTTGCTGGTGTTGTTTTGTGGGAGGCAATTACTTTTCTTAAAAACTGGGATGACAAATGGCAGTAGCCAGAACTGGGTATTTGGTAAAAATGGATTAACAAGAAAGGTTTCTGTCAGATTTGTTTTCTTCCTGAGAGGATGTCAAGGCAGTAGGAAAGCAACAGGGCCGTGTTGAACAAAGAGGATTATGGAGACAAAACAACACTGACAAGTCTGATATTTGAGGACACGTCCAGGGAGATGCGAAAAAGATCAAAGTCAAGCCATTTGTTTCAAAGAGGTTTATTCGCTACACTATGGTGACATTATGAACGCCAACACGAAAACAGGAAGAGAGAGAAAGAAAATGAGATTTACCTGCAGTCTCAAAAGCTGACACTTGGCAGGATAACGCTTCTCAAAGTGGCACCTGTCAGGGGCAGACTCGATAAAGCCTCCACTCAGCAGGAGGGATTGTGTTTTGGTAAAACAAAAAAAAAGGTGCATGTATTAGTGTGAGGGAAACAGTAATTGTGGATAGATTGCTCTACTTGCTGAAACAGACGGCAATTAAACTTCCTCTCTTGGTCCTCAAAAGTCAAACTGCCTTCTGTTCGAGAAATTACAATTACTAAAAAGCTGCACTCACTTAATTGATTAAAAAAATGACAGGGTGAGATGAAAGTGAGTTTTCATTTTTAGTTCAGAGAAAAGTATCAAACAAATAGTCAGTTTGATGTCCTGTATTTGAAAAACCTCAATTATTACTTAGACCCTAGCGACTGTACTCCAGATACTATTATCTTTTTTAATCTGTCTACACTTTCTGAGGAGTTCTAATCAAAAACACTCTTTCTGACTTAGTCATTATATTTAGCGAGTTTTCGAGTCCCTCTTCCGTCTCTTTCTCAAAAAAGTGACCAGTTGCAACTCTAGCGATGCTTTTTGTCTCCATTATCACTAAAACATATTATTCTAGATTTTTAGAGTTTGAGATATATGCGGTTGAAACCAGATACTTACATTCATAGAGTAAAAAGACACATTTTTTCTTGCTGTCGGAAGTTAAATCTGACCAAAAGTGGTCAGGAGGAATGAGCCAGAACTCCAGCAAACTATTGTGAGAAACTTGAAGCCCAAAAGTTTTGATTGAAGTCATAAAGCGTAAAAGACAGTTATCCCTGATACTGACCAAATGTATAAAAACTTTTGAATTCAAGGAAAGTTACAAAAAATATATTAAAAAAATTCCTGGGTAATTCTAACTGGCCTAAAACAAGACAGCTTTGGTCAGATTTAACTTCAGACAGTGAAAAATGTACAAATGTCTTTTTATTTGGTACATGTAAATATCTGGTTTCAACCGTAACATTGAATCGTTATTCATACCCCTGGAAGTTTTAGGTTTAAGGTAGAAATCTTTATTTGCTAACAACTAGTTTCCTCTAAATCCTAGCAATATCACCCTTTTGGGCTCAGCCAGAGGGACATAATGATTAGGATGATGCCAAGATTCCAACCTTAAAGGCTTAAAGCTCAACAAAGATGAATTTTCAAAATATTAGTGGAAGCATCATAACAACAATCTCCACATTAGAAACTAGATTTAGAAATCATTTTTCCTCTCTAACTTTTATTTGAGTATGGAGAGAAGATGGAAACAAAGACATTTTCTATTTTGTAAAATATCTGTATTAGAAAAGCCCTTAGTCATAAACTGTACTTATGCACTTTGTGCAGCATACATAACTCTATTACATAAGCCACTTCTATGTTGTATTTCACATTACACCAGTAGCCTTTCCAATCAGGTAACCCTAACCCTGTGTCTTCTGCCACCTAATATTAACTTCAACATCTCATATCACATCCAAGTCAGAATTATAGCTTTGTGCTTTCACTACCATTTTATCTGCCACACTATCTTTGTATATAAGCTGTCGTTGGATGCTTTGTATAATACGGTTGACTCACACTTCCTTTGCCAATCCTTACATCACACAATTAGTTTCATTGTTCAAAGTGTTGGCCAACATCAATTCAGAACTGCCAGCTAATGATGAAAAACAAAGCCAAAGTACAGTGGTGGGCTAAAATTGTATTCACTTAGTTGTGTGCTATCTGTCAAAAAAAAATGTGGAGATAATATCCATGCTCAGACAGGTAGCAACCAAATGGCAAAGAACAAAACAAGGAATGAAATGTTCCAACCACTAGGCTGTTTAAAGTATTAACGTCAAACATTTTGCTGAAGAAGATGGAATGGTTCCTTTAGTTAGATGATGATGATGATCATCTAACTAAACATCCAGCTGTCACTGAGTCACCAGTCAAGTTTGTGTTTTTGTGGCAAAACAGAGACACAGAACATACAACAAAACACACATAACTCATATAGAGGTGGAAGGTTAAATTTATTTTTTTTTTACAACTGGGGGGAGAAAAAAGTGTAATAAAACCCCAAGCATAAGGAGAGAACATGCAAATTCCATTTAGAAAGAACCTGGCAAACCCAAGGCCTTACTGCTGCAAAGCAAAAATGCTAAAACTACACCACCATCCAAGCATCTTATTGCAACATTTACGCACACTGGGTCACTGATCACTGTATTAGCTGAAACCAAAATGATTTCATCATGTAGATAAAATGAGCAATCCACAGTCTCTGGACAGAATAAAACCCTCTCACACATTTCCCCTGTGAATTTGGTCCCCATTGCTGGAGACAATGGCACACACCTCCATATTGCACATTAGCCAGCTTTTCTTATGTGTCCTGTCCAGTGGTGTAGTCAGCTGTCAGTTGCAACACAGATTAAGAATTTTGTGTGCATGATTCAATCTTCTTGCACACACTGAGAAGATAGAAGCATCATGTTTGTCTTTACACAGAAATGAGGATATACAAAGTAACCGCAATCCAGATGAATTTAAACCACAAGGCAAACTTGAAGATGACAATACAGTTTAACCTGCATATTATGTTTCAGTCGGTAGTCTGACCAAAAATGTCAAAGGTTGAAAGAGAATGGCTCTCATTAAAGAAAAATAATGTCAAGCACACCTTATAATCAATGATGTTAAGGTTTTAAATCCCATACATTTAACTCGACTGTGCATACCTTAGAATGTACAAAAAAGAGCAAAACTTCTGAAAGTAGAAACTTGGCAGCAGAAATTATTTATAGGCTACAATATCTATTAAAGATGCTGGTACTCATACTAACCATGCATATTGCCCAAAGCGTGAGCCCTTTCTGTTTAAAAGCTGAAAATGAAAAAGTAATATTATTTGAAAAATGTATGATACATTTCATCCACAACTTATGCCTTCCAAGAATGAGGTCATCTTTTACTTACTTATCTATTCACTTAAGAGTCCATATATTATTATTAGCATGCAGGATGATGAAAAGCAGAAAAATTCTCACATCAAAGAAGCTGAAGGCAGCAAAAAGACCTATTTCTAAAAAGACTTGAATTATTATTTAAATCAAACTGGGCACAGTTGCTATCCTGCGATTACACTTTTTGAGAAACTATCTTTGCACACTTATGATGAACCAATATAGCCTCAATAATATCCTTTATGCTGCAACAATTTAAACAATCACTGGCAGTTGAGCAGAAAACATACATGCATAACTGGGACTGGTACTCTAGCGTTTTACTTTGACATTTTCTACAGAGAGACAGACCTTTGACATTCCTTTTTGAGCATTCGATATCAGAGTCTAGGGCCCCCTTGTATATGCTACTGTCACCAGAAAACTCCACAGGTTCTCTTCAAGATTTACGTGTTAGAAATGAGATGGCCTTGCAAGAAGTTTGATATTATGTCTATCTATTTCTGTGTTAATTTTGTCATATTGTATTGAACTTAATCCTGTTAAAAACCACACGACAGCTCCTTTTCAGTTTACTTAAAAAGTTCACTTTGCATTAAAATTAAACAAAAAAGGTATTTTAAAGAGTCAATGATGTCATGCATTGAAGAAATGTTCCCAGCATCTTTGTAAGTTAAACACATTCAATTTTTGTCTTTGTCAATCAACTCTTCTATTTGTGTAAAATATATATATTTCAGACTTATTTATCATGGGTGATGTCTATAACATGCCTCTGTGAGATGCATATGTAAAGGCTCTGTAAGGCAGACTGAAATAAGTACATATTTATTAAGTAATCCAAAATGTTCACATTAAACAAGCCAAAATTTAGAGACTGGTCGAAGGCTTTAAGTCAATAAATACCCCCCCGGCCTCCCGAAACTACAGATATTCTGCCTGTTTGTAGTGGCGCAGACAGCACATGAACTACTTCCTATATTTGGGATCATTTATATTAACCTGTGTACACAAAAAAAAAACAAAAAAAACTTGAAACTGATCTTCACTGGAACCCATCTCCATATGAAAGTGTACGTCCCTCCAAGCACAAAGGGTCTCATCTTAGATGTTTTAATGAGGCATAAATATATGACAGGTTTTCAGATACTATAGTAACTATGAAGTATTTGCATATAACCTAAACTACTGTTGAATTTAGATTAAACATTTTAAAATTATTTTCAATATTGCCCTTGGCCAGCGGTTTGTAAACTTTTCGTCCAATTGGCCCAAATCCTCGAATTAAAAGTACTTGTAAGCCATGCATTTTATTTATTTTTTTTATTAAAAATGCAAAATTAATTTCACTGTGATTTTCTGAAACTGCTCTGGAGTAGTCTATGAATGTTCGTGACTGTATTTAAATGAAATTGAAAAGAAAGAAAAAAAAGACGATTTGTTAAAGAGAAATACCTTGAAAATCTGTCTCACTGTTTGTACTAGTTGACCACATAAGATCCCCCTGAAGACTGTAAATGCTCCCCAGGCTGAACACCCCTGTCCACTCCTGTTCTTTGAAGTTTTAAGTTGACTTGTCTTTTTGTTACTTTGTTGAGTTTTTGAAACGAAGGGCTAATAATGAAAACATCTTTCTATCTCAAACCAAAACAGAATAGGAGAGCCAGGTTCTCCTCGACAGCCACCCCCCTCCCCCCTTGGTTCTCCCGGGATGGTGTGGTCCAGAAAGCGCCTCTGCCTCCCACCTCTCCCCGGCTTCAGTGAATCAGCTGACGAATGGTATCTCCCTCTTCTCCCGGATGGATCGCTCCGCTGAGCCCGGCCAGCCTGAGCGCTAGCTGACACTGTAGGGTTGCTCGCACCGCTTGCTCTCCTCCTGTTGGATGTCAGACGGACGTAGCCTCAAGTTAAAGCTTTCGCCACTGGAAAAAATAAATAAAATAAAAACATACACGACGCTATTTATTTTTCACCGCATCTTTCGGATAGGAAGCGACCCGCTTCCCCTCACCATGGCTTCCAACTTCAACGACATAGTGAAGCAGGGGTACGTGAGGATACGGAGTAAGAAACTGGGGGTGAGTAGCCACTGTTGCACTTGCTGTCTACCGCGGGCGGAGAAGGAGGTGGAGGGAGAGCAGCCCCATTTTTTTGGCACTCAAGGGCAGCTGGATTAGGAAACAGCTCTTAATTGCTCCATAGCAGCCATCCTGTAGCGGGCTCTTCCAACGGAACAGATAAGTTTCTTTGGTTGCTGCTTAGTCAACAAAGACACACAGTGAAACCTGTGGAAATGACTGACAGCTGCTGTCATGTGGTTGTAAAAATAAATTTGTTTATCTGTTTAGAACTTTTGTTTTGTTGGAGAAAGTCAAAGTTTACTTATTTCATCCAAAAACTACACTTCATATTAGACCATTGGAAATGTATAAATCTTCACAGTTTAGCTGTACACGTTCTGCATCAAAGAATTACTGCCTGATTCAGAGGGATAGCAGCTCATCAGCGCCTTGGTAATGGACTTGCACTGACATCCAGCAAGGAGGAGAGAGGGAGAAAATGCTCTAAATGCCTAAATTGAAATGAATGATATACGTTCAATCAGAAGCACCCCATTGTCTGACTCATAAAGCCATCTGCTTTTGTTCATACTTCCAGCTCATTATGCCTGCAGAGCGGTCACACTTCCTCTCCTGTGATGAAGTGTGATGACGGGGGCTAATGATGTCTTCGCTCTCACACCATCACCTGGCTTCATCAACAATATTTTCACTTTTGTAGCAGCTTCCGAGGCTAATCATTGTTAACAAAGAGAAACATCTAATCTATGTTGAAGAAATTACATGAAGGAAGTAGATTACACACCCCTGTAAAAAAAAAAAAAAAAAAAGCCAGGTTTTGGTTCCATGCAAAAGAGACGGTAGAAATGACAAAAACAACTAATGACAAAACAAAAGCTGTGCATCAGCTGAAAAATGCCATGCCCATGATGAAATACTGAGGTGACAGCATCAAGCTCTGGGAACACTTTTTCTGATCTGGAGCGGTCTCATGCACAAAGTGTTGCACTGGTCAAGCCAGAAGATCTTTAGGGTCATTGACAGAGACTGTGGACAGAACTTGTCCTCACAATATGATAGAATTGGAAAAAAATTTCAAGGCAGAGCAGGTAAATATTTCAAAGTCCGAATGAGGGGTGCTGACAGACTCCTACCAAAGAAGACTGAATGCAGAAATTGAGCTTAAAGGTGGTTCATCAAAGTACAATTTGAATGGTGTACACACTTTTGCAACCAACTTGTTGCTGCTTTTTGCTTTTCCTATATTGCCCTCTCTGAGATCTGTTTGTTTCTCAACTCATTAAAGGTTGTGTTGGCGTCAACGTGAAAAAGGTTTTGAATGAATTTGTAATGCTTTCATTTTTTAATGCTACAAAATCTGGGTATTTTAACTGGGGTGTACATACTTTTTCTATTCACTGTATACGAAGGTTTTGAGCAATTACAGTCCCTCTGTACTGCTGAGGCTAAATTTGTCACAGCATTTCAATGGTGTTCCTTTAACAGGAGACAGGGTTTGTGTTTGATTGCCAGGAGTCGCTTTAGTCTGTAAGGAACAGAGTAATCTAGTGGTGCCATTCCTCCTGTTTCAAGTCAGCTGGGTGTAAAAAGGGTGCATTTGGGCTTTTTCACAATTTTATTTCCAGCTATTGTCTCAGAGCTGCTAAACATTTAGGAGAAATTCTGATTCTGAAACCATTCTTTTAAGTCTTTTTAATGAGGAACGCCAGAGATACCACCATTTTTGTCCCATTAATAATAATAGCAATTTCTCAAGCCTGAGAAGCTAACAGACATCCCTCTAAACTTTTTTCCTTCTCATACAAAATACACTAATGTTTTGATTTGAGTCCGTAGCTCAAAAATAAAATGTGCAGCACGCCTTACTTATGACAAACCTGTAAAATTATAGGAAGGAAGGTGCAAGTGACAACTTGAGCAGATATCCTGCCTATCCAGTTAATAATTGCTTTGTATGCTTGTATCACTCTTATTTAGAAGATGTGTTATTTTTTGTGCAATTAGTATTTGAATAACATGAATATTTTTCTAATACTATATGAAAAACCTCATGGTAACAATTAGAACCAGAATATTAGAAGTAGAGGGAATATTTTTCTGTTTCATATTGAAATAAATGCAAATTAATACTGTAATTTTGCAGTTTTTTTTCCCTAAATGCTCTCATAGCAGCCCACAAATACCCACAGAGTTTAGTTGTCAACATGCGAACCAGCTTGGATCCACTCTAGTCAGTTTATTTGCTTTTTTGCATAAGCTATTTTAACCGCGGATGGCCTATGACTTTCCAAGGCAAGCGAGGAGCCGTGTTGGCTGTGCTTGAGGTGTGGATGCCATATCGCTGCCAGCTCTGCATCTCATCCCTGCTGTTTGCTGAGGAAAAAACTGTTTGTGTCCTGATCGCCCACTCCCTTCAGCCCCTCCACCGCTTGCTGCTGTTTCATCATAGAAAAAGTCATGCTGCGATAGCCTCGGAAGACCTCAGTGTGGGCAGGCTGAAAGGATTTATCTTTACACGGTAGGGTTAGTTATTCCAGCAAGATTAACATTCTGATTCAGACAAAATCAAGTGATAACTGGGTAGTTTTAGGCATCTGAAATTGGTATGTAGCCTTTTCTCTCCGTAGGGGAAAATATTATATAAAATTAAGGTGTTAAATTTGATATATAAAAATCTTCATGTGTGGCACTTATAGATATAGGTTTACTAGATTAAAATGTGGTGTGGGAGATGATTCACAACAGGCTTAAAGGAAAAAACAGACAGACTTGTTTTCGAGTTTATTTTCAATGTAAATCTAAGCATTCCTTTAAATTCATCATATTTTTCTTAATTATGCAGGTTTTTTTGTGTTAATTTCACAGCTCAGTGATGTTCAAGGGTGTGAAGTGAGTCATCCTGTTCCTCATATGCTATATACAGAGATTCAGACCAGAAGGTTTAATTTATACTTTCAAATATAGCAACACGCACGGAGATGTGACGACTTCTTTGCTGTTTTTCTTGAGACCGTCAATATTTTTTTTTGAAAGTGGAGCCTGTATATGAAGAACCTCATAATGTTCTTCATATACAAATATGAAGAACATAATCTATAATTACACCTATTTATTTTAGAAAAAAAAAAGAAATCCCAATAAAAAGCTTTGAGATCCTAACAGATTTGCGCTGTCAGATAACTTTCACCAAGAAGTCAGTCAGCTCGTTTTGACCGCCTTATTCAGCAGCAGATAAAGGCCATGCGATGTAAATATCAAAGCTTTATGAATGCTGTGACTCGCACCATGTCCTGACAATCAGAGGCCATGGGCGACTCTAAGCAGCTTCGGAGTCCTCGAATAATAAAAATTCATGTCCACGATGCAAGAGAGCTGCTTAGGAAGAAAGCAAAGTGTTTTTAGCCCGTTGATCTTCTGTTCATGATGTATTTTAGTGGCTGTTAACAGGAACAGCGGAGATCAACTTGATGTCTTCCCAGAAAAATCTGCAGATGGTATTACTAAAAAAAAGTGTTGCTGTATTAAAAAAGACATTTAGTCATGAAAGAAATGCAGGAGAGTTTGCAAATGATCATTTAAACAATTCTGTTGAGTTTTATAAAGTGTTTTGAAACATAACCGAGTTTTAGTTAAGTGCTTGTCTTTGCACAGACACTAATTTTTGGCTCCAAAATTTAGTTTGACACCTAACAAATGAGGTGCGGGGGGTTATTAAAATTTGTCATCACCGCTTCCCTTTCTCTTTTTGTCATTTTTAAACAATAAAAAAAATAAAAATAAATAAGTAGTGAAAAAGCCCAGACCATGTGGAGAAATACAAAATGGCATCCATATCAACTCCAATAAAATAATTTAAAGTATGAGCTTTAATTTTTATTAGGTTGATTGGAGTGCCAAGGAGCATTTTATTAAAAATGTATGACTTCTGGTTTCCATGGTAACAAGTATGTTGTGACATGGATCCCCTGTTCAAAATAAGTAAGACAAGAAAGCATTCAAGTAAGGGTAAATTTTGTCACAGACTTACCAAGAAATCAGCTGGTGATTTGACAGGATTTCAAAAATCACTGAATGGATTATACTGAGGAGCTATGAGGTGACGCTAACCGCAACATTATCTTCATTGAAAAAATGAAACATTGTACAACAAAATTTGGGTGCAATTCTCCAGATAAAAACAATGTCTCACTTAAAAAAAGCCTACAAATAATTACTTACATTGTACTTATACCTTGATTTAAAAAAGTTATCTTTAAACTAAAATGGATATAAAAATAGGCAAAGTCAAATTGACCACTTAGCAACATCGAGCATGGTGATGGCTGATGGGTAAAAACTGTTTCTCAGTCTGTTGGTTCTGGTCTTTATACAACTGAAACATCTGCCCAAAGGCAGGCGTTCAAGCAGTGCATGTCTTGGATGTGATGTGTCTTGGAGAATTTTCATAGAACAGGGAGAATTATTATGTTCTGTTAGTGTTGGCAGATTATATCTGATTATCCCCTGGGCGACAATATGTGAAGGAAATTGTTGCAATGAGAAGAAAAGTCAAAGTTATCCATTTTTAGTGCTAGCAAAGTATTTTAAAAGAAGTAGGAAAGGTGTGGGAAGCTATTTAAAAATAAATTTTTCCCCTTCTTTACCAAAGCATGCTGATTTTATTTATTATGCACGTTACAACAGAGTGGGATTTTGGCGTCTGCCTGTTGTTTTACTTGTTCTCCATTTATTACTTTCCCAGTTTTCCTCATTTCCTGCCTCACTTTTCAGGGTTTGAATAATCAGGTAAGAAAGATGTCATCAAAATCCTACCTAGATTTAATGATGCTACATGAAATCACTGAACAGCAAGAGTTTTAAAGGCTTCTGTAAGGGTTTATATCTTCAATTGAACACACATTTAGAAAAACACAGGCTGTTGTGTTCAATTAGTAATTTTAACGGTGTTAATCATGCTAATTGTTTAATGTGAGATGTGAAGCCAGTTCAATGTCAAGTCTTCAACCATGTTATTTTTGTTTAAAATAATAGTAAATTCTGCTTTATGAGATCATCTCTTTCACATATACAGTGTGATATTGTCTCTGCTCAGTAATACAATTAAGTAATGACTGCTCCTGGGTAGAGGCTGGAAAATATCTTGATGATGTTCAGTATTTGGTCTTCCTATATTGAGTTCTTGTTCTTATTCTCTCAAGTCATGAATGACACAGATAAAATGGCTACATGCCTTAGAAGACTGCACAACATATTGTGAATTTATCATTGTTGTAATGTTATTGCCCACAGTATTAATATTTCAAAGGACAGTTTTATGACTAATATATTCCAAATGTTGTGAGTTTCCAAATTGCATGCCAATGTATCATCCAGCATGTTGGGTGCCGTCCCACTGCAGTTAATGCTTACAACTGACTGAACCAAGATGCTAAAGGTCGTAGAGAGTCTTGGAATCACAGATGAAAGAGGGATGAGTATGATTATTTATTTCAGAAGATATAATCATTTCAGTATCTGCAGATTCTACTGTCATTGCAAAGTGTACGTCATGCAGCACTTGCCAAAATCCACAAGATAAAGCAGTAATTCAACAATGTGTTCAACCTTTGTGAAACAGCAAAGAAACAAACCAAACGCCTGTTGCTCGGTCATTGCTTCCTTTATTTCATACTTTAGCAGAAACCTTGCAAAACTCCAATATGCTCTCTTTATTTAACAAATTCTTATATTTGCTCCTCACCAGTAACGTAGTGACCATTTTCAAGTTTGTTTTTTGTTTTGTTTTTTGTTTTTTTAAATATATAAATGCCTGCATTTACTGAAGATCATGAGCATATGATCTGATGAGGGCTTTAAAGGTCTCTCAAATCAGGACTTTGGATCTCACTTGACCTTCAGCTGCCCCCACTTCAGGTTTCTAATGTAACACTGTGCCATTTAAAAATGAATTACACATTATTTTTATTAAAATATAGTACAGTTGACTAGTTTCTCCTTACGCTGTATGCGGTAAAGTGGCCGTAGCAACACAAACAGTTTTGGCCTGAACCTATTACATCGTTCGCCGTGACTGGCTCATTCCCAAACCCCATCATGTGTGAAGGTTTAGGTCATGGGATCAGTTCTGTGTTCAGGACAGTTATCACAATTACCAACTGGGGCACTGTCTTTCTCTGATTCTCTTTGTTCTGGTATGTTTGTTTTACTTTTTCCAGTGACTTGAATGTCAATGATTTCCTATATTAGCCAGATTATTTGTCTCTTTCTTTGTGTGACTGAAGAAGCTTCTGTGTTCTAGAATGCACAAGTGCTTTCGTTCTCACATTCTCCCCTCCTTCTTTCTCGACTCTAAACCTTCACTGTCACCTCTCTCCTCCCCCCTGTCTCACACACATAACGGTGTCACTCTCATCTCTCTTCTCTTTTTATCTTTCTTCCTTTTCTATTTTACCTGGCTATCTACCTAACCTTACCCCTCTTTCTTTCTCACCTTTCTCCCCTTCCAAGGTTTGTAGACAGCTGCGGGATCGAGCACAAAAGCATCCTATTCATCACCCCACGCTGCACCCTCTATAACCCCAACAGGCTATTTCCCCTGACACGCACACACACGCACGCACGCACACGCAAATTGGCTCGGTTCAACACTGAAGAACTGGCACACACATCACACATACACACAACAAACAAGTAAACAATCTGCTGCCAAAAAACACTGTGGAGTTTCAATTAATTTTAACCCTGTTGCGTTCCAACATACGGTAATATTTTTCTTTCTGCACAAAGACAGACTGAATGCTCGCAAGAGCCAAAAACAGAAGTGTCTCTCAGCAGAGCAAACAGAAAAGAAAACAGAAAATGTCTCGAAAACAGCAGTAGATGTGATGTTGCTGTGGTCAGTGCAAGCTCCTTTTCTATCAGTGCAAAAGAGAAAAAAACAGATGCTTATCAGTGGTATGGGGCGCCTCCTGAAAGTCTGAATAACGTGACCTTTGAGTGTGTGTTTCAGTCTCTGAGCAGGTACATGTTTCTCAGGCTTAGGATCACTGCGGTAAATGGAAAAGGTCAGCTGTTGAATATTTTCTGATCTTCTGCCCAGCTTTTCTTCCAGCTTTACCAAAAACGGTAAATTTTGGCCACTGCTAGTTTGCTGTTAGTTCCTTAATTCTTGGGGGTGTTTTGTCTCATTAATTGCTCTGGAGATTAGATACTGACTCAAAGGAAAGTGAGTGATAGTTTAAAGAACACAAAAAATCTGAACACATAGACCTCACGCTCAAGAGATGTATCTTTCTTATCAGCAAACTGAGATAATTACAGAAACAAATACAATGTAGTCAGCTGTGAGGATGCTTAATTTTTAGCCACTGAAACTGTACACTGGTAGATCAAATGTAGACGTTAAACTCGGCAGCGGCAGGTATATTTAAAGAAACCTCTTTTAGAGGTAAATTTTGATTCTTTTTAATAGGCATTTTGATTCTTTTTAATAGGCATACAATTCTATTAAAGAGTTGAGAATTTTAGCTTGTGAGAAGCTATGAGCTAGTATAAATTTTATCTGTTTCTGATTTCTCTTTAAGAGCTGTATGAAGAAATGAGAACAGCAAGAGGTTTGACCTGTGATGGGGTTGGGTAGGATGGTTCGATACTGAGGCCAGACAGGAAAATCATATTACCGTAACTAACTTGACAGTTTAAGTGCAATTCTGCACTCTTAGAGACTTCGATACCTGAACATAAAGGACAATGTGATTAATAAGAGTTTGACTATAAATAAGGATGCCACTGAGCATTGGATATCCTGTGGATACATAGTTTGTTTTTTCCGTGTTGCCATCCACAAACAGTTCAGAACAAATGGTGGAAGCCAAGAAAAAATATTTATTTTGATATTTTAGCCTACGATCCAATTGCTCAGCAATTTTCCCTAATTATAGGTAATTTTTCATATTTTTAAATATAGAGGTAAAGAGCTCATATGTACTACTGCATATCAATAAATTTGAAAATAATTGAAAAGTTAATCTATTTTAGTAATTCAGTAAACAAAAAAAACTTCACTAATATGGATTCATTACACACTGTTATTTTTTCTAGGTGTTTATTTTTATGTTTGCATTTAATAACCAACCTCTTTAACTGGAAAAGCTTGGCTGTTGTCTTGAAGACGGTCATCGAAACTTTCAGAAGGACGTGAGCAGCAAAAGGTCAATGCTAAAGAATGACCTTTTAAGTCACAGAGTAGAAGGAAATGGCATGATACAGAATGTTCCCCATCCAAAAGGGATGACCAAATCTATTAAAGTTTTTTATAGAGACTCAGAAGGTGTGGATCCCACTCACTGTCTGACTTGGTTTGTAACTATTAAGTCGTTGTTGAACGAGATCTGATGTGTCTTACATGGACTGAGGAGAAAAAGGACAGAGTTTCACTGATCCAAAGTCCTCCTTTCAGATTAAAGTAAATTTTTGTATTTCACTTGAAAATGTAGGTCACACAGTCTGGAGAGTGGAGAGGCACAACATCCAAGTTGCATCAGGTCTAGTGTGAGGTTTTCACAGTCAAGACTAAAATCAGCATTGCCATCTATTAGAACATGTGAATCCTGCCCATGAATATGTAGGCCAAAACAATGGCCATCATGTCACATTTCTGTATTACATTGTTTTCTTTTAGATCTTACGTAATGTTCTAATTTTATGCTTAACTACCCTTAACGATAAACTTCTAAAGGAATAGAAATAAACACTTGAATCATCTCCCTATATTCTGTCTGTAATGAATCAATATGAGTTTCAGTTTTTTAATTGAGTTAGTGAAATAAACTTTTAATGATAGTCTAAGTCATTGAGATCCAAGTATTTACATAGTAATTTTACAGGTATGACTATTCTTGAAATCAATGGTTTCAATACCTTTGCTTTCCTTTTTATTTCTGTGTCATAAGTCTGACAATATGTTTTACTAATTTTACTGAAAATATATTGCAACCTGATGTAATAAATTCAGATTTTCTACTGGTCTATTCGAATAGAGAATCATGTGCTACTTCTTGGTTTAGCTTTCACTTCACTTAGCTGGCACAAAAAGCATTAACATTACTTGTGTATAAAAAACAAACAAAAAAACAAAAAACATTTACATATAGTGTGTATAGTAAAATATTAAAATAAGTCACAATAGCAAGAACATTTTTGAGAGCTTATTGGACAAATAGAGCCATAAAATGCTTAAGCTACAAACACATTAAGAAAATATCAAAACTGGTGTTGAAGGAGTGAAAATATAAGCATGTGTTTGCAAATTAATAATCAGCAAACCAATAAGCAGGAATCCAGACTAATTGAAGTTGTTCATCTTCTCACACCACTCAGTTCTGTCTGTAGACTTTAGAGAGATTTAAGGTTTTAAAAATTACTTTTTTATGAGGAAGCCCATTCACAATAATGTGCATGCAAGCGGTACGGTTTGTTCCAAATAGCTCTTTGTTATTAAAAACACAACTGCAGAATATTAGATTTTAAACAGTGTTTGTTATATTATGACATAATAGAAGAGAGGATTTCAGGCACTGAGAAAATACAAGATAAGAAGCGTTTCATGCAAATACGGTCCAGAGGACTGTAAGCAATAACTGCATCCAATTATGTAGATACCTATATGTGCTGTTCTCGCGTTATGGCTGCACACTTAATCATAAATGTTTACCCATAAGATGAAGGATGGGAATTGATTAATCAATGAGTATTTCCTTGTTCATTCTGTCAGGGAGGAAATGAAGGTTGTAAATGTACAGATGAGCTACAGTTCAATTTAAAATTAAAACGATTATTATGCAATCGTTAAGGAAAGAACTGACTTAACGTCTTCTTCATATAATTACTTTTTAGCTTCTCACTGAAGTATTTTGCACTTCTAAAATTGGAAACAAAGTACATATTCTTTACGTTTGAATAGTCAAATACCTTATTTGAAGGTTATGAAACTTTTTTTACTTCAAACATTAGCAAACCACTTTGTATCCCAGTTATTATTATTTGCAATTAGATATTTGCATCTGTTTTGAACATAACCGGCTCAAATCTTACATTTTATTAATGATATACTATTTTGTGAAAACTGTTTTACACCCAACTTACTTCATTTGGGTTTTGATTTCTATTTTTGTTAGTTGATTTTTATGAAATTTGAGAGATTAGGATTTTTGATCAGACCAAAATAACTGTAAGTGACTTTTTGCTTTTAGATATTTAGCTAAATCATGTAACCAACTTCATTTATTGCAGAAAATAAGAGGAACGTAGAAAACTGCAATAAATTGTTTGTTGTTTTAGTAGGTATAAAATATACCCTATATGCTGCTAAGAACTAAGACATTGCCAGTAAACATCTGACAGCAGGTGGCTCCTTTGGTACCCAAAAAAGTCAGAATACTAATCAACCAAAGTTATAAAAAGGTGCAAAATATCCAGCACCCCTCAGATAAAAAGTCTTTTGAAAGAGATTAAACACCTTCTAAATTCAGTAGCAGTTTAAAAGTTCTTATCTGGCTGAATGTTCACTTGATTTTTTTCTTTTTCTCTTCTGCTTTTTATAGATCAGAAGACATCTATAAAAAGCATACATATTTTGATATACACCAAAGTTATATCAATGACCTAATTTAGTTAAGTGATCTGCTCCTGTAGCCAGTCTGGAGTCCACTGTACAAAAGAAATACTTTTCTTAGCTTGCCAAGTGTGCTGATAAAAGATTGTTACTTTTTAATAATATAACTGAAATACATATTAGCAGAGAAATTAATTATTCTTTTGACACAGGAAAGGGACTATTTCCAGCCGGCTGACTGGAATTTCTCAGCAGCTTTTGGATTAACTCAAGTCACTCTGGTTGCTAAAAGGACTTTTTCACAGCTATGGTTTGACAGACAGTTTAGCAGATATGTAATCTTGGCATACTGGCAAAGGCCTGTCTAAAACTTAGATTGTAGCTTACAACCCATTACAGTGAAGACAAAAAGCAGGTGTTTGTGGTGAAGCTATTAAAAAGATGGAAATTTACCACATTTCTGGTCTCAATTCTGCTCTCTACAGTCATTTGTCTCTTAAAAACTATACCCACTTGTACCTTTCAACTATTTCATGTCATTTTGGATTCCAAGTTCTTGTTACTTGCATTTTCAGTTTTGCAACCAGTGGTCTTTAAATGGAGTGTAAACTCTGTAGTATTATGTGGCTATTTTCTACCATGTCGGCCGACAAGCACAGGACAAAGCAGATGGAGAGTTAGAAAACAGTGTCTCTATTGTTAGCGGTGGCACAGGCATTTAAGATATTATCTTACCACTTCCATGCACTCACTGTTAACAATGACAGACTGTCGAGAAGTGATTGTCAGCAGATTTTCCTTCATCCCATTTCAAGGACTGAACAATCAGTTTAAAGCTGACAAAAATACAAAGTGTCAAGTGTTTCTGCAAATGAGACTTCCAAAGCGCTGATAAACAGGATGAAAACGAATTGAATCAATTAAAAAAATTACTCACGTCCTAAATTTGTTTCTTCCCTTCTTTTGTAGCTAGTAAACCGATGCTCAACTTGAAGCAGGTAAAAAACTTTTAATGTGCCATCATCTGTTTATTGCCTTACTTGTGCCTTGTGGGCGCACTTTAAGCTCCTCCTTCTTTTGATGGATGTTCTTGGGTTTCGGGGCATTAATTCACACATATGCAGGGGCTATAAATTGCGTGGTCATTTTCTTTGGTTTTCATCAGTTTCTTCCATCAGACAAAGACCTCAAGACAAATCACCGAGACTTATTGGCTCTGATGAAATGCATCTCTAGCAGGATATGGGAACAACAGCCCAACAGTCATTATTCATGGTGAAAAATGTACCTCTATTATTTGGTCGCTTTCATGAATAAATCTGTGCTTAGACCGCGCTTAAATATTTTCTGTCAGTGATTCATGCTGTTGCTAATTATAGAAAATAGAAAACATGGATAAATGGGAGTGGTGGCTCACAATGTCTAAAAGCTAACTGATAGTTATTCACAATAATGAAATATTGGAAAGTCATCAGAGCAACTTTTCTTGCAATTTGTGTTGTTTCTGCCTCAGTTATTGCCTGTCTGTCTTTTGAATGTTGTCACCAAGTTAAATAAGATTTCTTGAATATGTAAGCTCTTGGTGAATCATCATCTAGGAGCCATTTTACATTGAGCTTTTAGCGGACCCATCCTTCACAGCCCTAGTACCTGGATATAGTTAACACAGAAACATGCAGACTGACAATCCACTGACCTTAAATGGCTGCAGTCACAACCCTGCTTTGAGCTTTTTTCCCCTCAACTGCTCATTCAATCTTCTTCAAATGTTGTAGTTGTATCTCTGGGGATTCATGGAAATATTCAGCCTAAGGCTTTCCGTTTCCTTGACATTTGTGAGTTATTATATGATGCCACTTCTCAGTTGTGTCCTCAAAACTTCTAGTGACCTCATTTATGCACTTTGAGTAGCTCGTTTTAAATGTGTATATTAGGTAATGCTTAGGTGCAGATTTATAATTTTGTAATCATCTACTAAGGATCTATTATTGCTTTTTTTTTACAGGATGTAAAGTGATGCAATGCCTCTTCATTGTTATATATATTTTTTTCAGTTCATGTCGTTAAGCCTTGGTGTCAAGAGAAGTATTTAAATTAAATTAAAGGTTTTAGTTTAACCAACAAGTGGAGAGAATCAAAGAGACGAGTTGGCATGTATGTGCGAAGTGAGGGATGTTACAGAATACGCAGCACTAAAGCAAACAATGCTGTCACCCTTCTCGCACATTATGACACCTTCCTTTATATCAACACACACCAATGTGGCACTGAGTTGAATGTGTGAATGGCTGAGAGGGGAACATCTCTAAATTGAAAAGGATGTCTGTTTTTTATCGTGTTTTACTCATTTGTGACAGGAATTATTAAGAGTTGAGTAATGGAGATTCAGTCAATTCTGCGACTTTGGTAAAATCAATGGTTAATCCATTGAATCATCCTGTTGAAAATTAAGCAAAAACAAATATTCAGTGGTGAAGATCAATGCAACTCTTACAATTTTGTATGTTTAATTTAGCCTTTTCTTTCCAGACGTTTTTGGGTTTGAAAAGAGTCATTTCTGAGTTAATTTGTACTCACCTTGAAGACGTTTCTCATTGATAACCTTTTAATTAAAAGGGTTTTCCATAATGTAGCAAGAGTGACTGTAAGAACATTAGGTTCTGTGTCTCCAAACTGCGTAATCTATCAGCAGAAGGTCACTCATAGACATTTTGATTTGATTAGGGGCTATAATATGTCATATATCAGTATAATATATGACAGTATGTGTACCTACAGACTTCAAAAGTGAAACTTTTTTTTTTCTCTTTTACATTGATCAGTGTCAGCTAAGCAAAATGTGTATGTCCTGTACACACACTCCTCCTAATCCTTTGACTTTAGTCAATTCTTATCCTACTTGTATAAAAAATAACTGTCTAGGAAGGCAACTTATCACTTTGTTATTTTGACAGTTTGTCGAGGAATGCGAGTTTCTTCCTGTCCTTGTCACAGTTGAGCGGACCCCACTGCAATCCAGAACTTCCCAACAGAACAAATCCCCATTCAGTGCCTGAGTTTTACTGCATTTTTTCAAGGTACTAAGTACTTTTAGGAAGAGACTATTTATATTTAAGACCATCATAATACTGTCATCCCACCTCATTGAGCTTTTTCCTCTCCTGCCTGCAGTCATGAACAAATTGGCTGTTCATGCAGAATCTCTCCAGCTGCCTTCGCTGTGTTATCAGAAAGTTGGCTTTCCAAGTGTAGGTCTCTCAGCAGTGTGTTACAGAGTTAATCTTGTTTTAGTAGATTTGTTTTGGAGCTAAATCTTTATCGTGTGGATGGAAAAAAGAAAAAAAACATTCAAGCGAATCTACAGTAATATTGCTCTTTGGCAGTGAACTCATTTCCTCTCTCAGTGATACGAAATGTATGATATAATTCTGGAGAGTAAAGGTATTCTGGCTGATCAACATATTTTACCTCCAGTCTGGGCTTTGGCTTTGCAGAGTTTTACTGCGATGCTACAATGTTCAGATACTCTGGGGATTTGCCTACCAAACAACAGGTCTGGAGGAATCTATCATAGGTCCATTAACACTTCAGTTTCATCCTCCTCTCCTTGGCTTCTTCCCCTCATTAATCAGCAGACCAGCCCCCGGGGCTCTACTTTGCAGCTAAGCTCTCTTTCAGTGTGCGTCTTTATGCGTGGGGGTACAGTATGAGGGCATTGTGTTCAACTGTATTTGCATGCGATTGCTTGTGCGGAGGAGTCTATTCATGTGTATGTTAATAATCAACATGGAAATAATTTTAGTTTTTATGTAAGTGAATTTAGGGTCTCTACCCAAATTAAGAATTCAGTCTATTGGCAATGCACAACAGAATTGTCAGAGCTTTCTTGATAAGTCCTTCATCAGCCAGTTATCTGACTTCCAGAACCTATTTAGTCATTATTTGAGCTTCAAAAACACCCTCTTTTGAGAAGTGTTAAAAAAAACTAAAACAAAAAAAAAAATACATGCGTGCACGTAGAGGTTTTGGGGGAGTCAGACTAAGTTATTCTTGGAAAAAAGTCTCACCTAGCTTTTATGTTTGAATCAGTGTCTATAATGAGTTTGTCTCCTGCAGTTACCTTTCATCAGTCTGCTTGCCAAGCACATTCAGTACAGTGTGAGGCCAAAGATAGCTTCAGCTGTGTCTGTGTATGTTAAGGGCCCTGTCTTTGTGTCTGTGTTCTTAATTTACTCTCTGTAGTGCATAGGTAAACAC
The DNA here is from genome assembly GCA_903066825.1 of Alfaro cultratus. Taxonomy (NCBI): domain Eukaryota; kingdom Metazoa; phylum Chordata; class Actinopteri; order Cyprinodontiformes; family Poeciliidae; genus Alfaro; species Alfaro cultratus. The sequence continues at coordinate 33,999 of CAEFZX010025307.1, forward strand.
TATTATGGCCTTGCTAACCAAATAACACAGCACACCTGCTCTGCATTAAATACAGGAGTAGCCTTGTTGAAGACATTGCTTATGCTGTCACCTATTCAAGGCTAATAATTGTGAGGTCTTTCTTTGGCTTTAAAAAAAATACTTGACCTCAGAGTTATTGGTGCTTGGTACGACAACTAGCAACAGAAGCACTCTGTTTCTGTATGTTTGGACACTTTGCTCTGCCTCCCTACCTTCTTCTTTCTTAGGGGGCTTCTTTTAATAGTAAGGAGGTGACAGTTTACTTCTCGCTTAGCTCTGGGGGGTAACAGTTTGGTACCTGGCCAGCCCAGCTTGAAACACTCATAGCTGACTGGCTCACATTGGCCTCAAAAGATATATGCTCTTTAAATATGCCCTCCTTCCTAATGAACCAAAATAGTCTCAAGTGTAAGCCAAGGCAATCTGAGCTTCTTCCCGTTTAACAGCTTTTAGTGTTAACGATGAAATACTGCACTGGCAATGAATTTGGGATACATTCTCCCAAGACAAAATGGAAAGCACAAAAGTAGCTGTTACAGTAAGACTTTTGGTAAATCAATTCATCCAGCTGCTGCCTTAAGCTAATTAAATATCAGGTTGCAGAAGTAAACGGTTCACAGAGATTGATAACAGAAGAGATATAACCCTACCCAGCAAGTTCTGCGTCTACCCGGGCCAAACCATTGCCAATCTACAACCATGGCAGACTGCTAATCTAAAATGCCGTCAACATCAGTTGTTCACAACTCCTTCTGTTTGCTGATTGGCTTGGTTGAAGATCAACCGGATCCCAGATTGAGCACAGAAGGACAGGACGAGAATCAAACGACATTGCGTAGCAAGGCAATGACCTGGTGAAGTGGGAGCAGTCAGCCCCTTTTTCACTGAACCTAAAATTTTGAGGAGCTAATTATCATCTGAAGTGCTTCACATTCTGCTAAGAACTGTTCCGGTGCACACTGATTGTCAGTACTTGTAAATACCAACTGAACCACATCATCTGCAAAAACTGATAGCTGAGACTCTAAAGTTCCCACACCAGACATTGGCCATTTCTCAATTACGGCTTGAGATCCTGTCTGTGAACATAAAAAAAAAATATGATCAGTAATTGGGTGGAAGTCTAAAATGTATTGAAAACAAGCTTGATGATGTGTTGTGCATCTTCATCAAAGCATCTTCAGCAGCCCATATGGTAAAGCAAGTGCAATTTAATGTCAGAATTGATACGGTTTCTTATTTAGCAAGTATAAAAATACAAGAATTTGGATAAACAGGGTATTATTAACCCTGTTTAAATAATACTAAGCTCATCTGATGACCAGAAGTGGTGGTTTTTACATCAGTCGACTCTGACCAGTGACTGGCTGAAATAATTTTTTTTGTCTGAATCAGTGAACACACCATACCCAGTGACACCAGGTTGCCCTGACAGCAACAGTCTTTGGTGTGGTTGCAGTAATTGGTTGAAGAAGATCAGAATAATTAAATTAATTAAAAATGCAGTTGCAGAAATGAAAAAGGTGCACGAAGCTATTAATCCTTTAAAAATTACCCCCCAGAACACTTACATGTTTTTCAATGGGTCCATTAGTACAGCACTGTTCTCATGACAACTGTATAAGAATTCATATTTTCAGCAACATATTAAAACCTAGGCTATCTGTGGGTTGTTCATGCTGCTAGAAAGAGAGCAACACTTTCAGCAGGTAACATCTGAAAGTTAGTTTTCAGCCTGTGTTTGTGATGGGAGCTGCAGGATTTGATATTTTTAGATCAAGTTCTACATGTTATGTGAGTTCTTATTGTCAAAAGAATTATGATAATAACCCCGTTTTAATATATATTCTGATCAATCCATGTCAAGTTTTTGGACCCAATTTTGAGAAGAGAAAATACTAAACAGAAAAGTTTCCAAAGTCCTTTTGGAAACTTTTCACTCCTCATGTGATATAAAGTTGCCTGCACTTTTGCATTTAGCAGAATTAACAGAATGAAGTTTGAAGCAGAGCTGGGACTAAGGTCGGTTAAGCTGATGCTGCTTCCCCCTCCCTGCTCATACCCCCTTTATCCCTCCTTCCACTTTCCCCTCTCATGCTCCCAATTGTTCACTCTCATTTCAGAGAAATGTCTGTTGGGCAAAGTGATAATTGCATTCCTCCATGATTTCATGCTGAGACACAGAATGACACTGAATCGCTGCCCACTTATTCCAAGGGAGTGTGTGTTCTTTGGGGGGAATTGAGACAAAAACAATATGACAAACTCCATTGGAGCCTGTTCTTTGACATAAAAGTTTGCATTTGCTTGGCCTTGCACACACATGCATGATTTATACCCCCACTCCCCCCCTCCTCCAAGAAGCTTCGCCTGTGATTTGCAGAGCAAATGTGGCTGAGTCAAGTTAGTTCCAGCAAGCACAAATCTCTGCTTTCTGCTTGTGAGGGGATGGTTATAGCAGACACGGCGCCCGGCGTTTTCCCAGCTAACCGTATCAGAGAAGCTGCCCAGAACATCAGTGAGCGGGCACCTCTTTAGAATTAATCCTCTGGGAGGAGAGGATGGAGGGCGGCTGATCACTGCACCAGTGCATACTGCTTTTAGGGGTTTAATGAATTTCAAATAACAAAGTGTCCCAGAAAACGCTTGTTTTGTAACATCCTGCTCAACATGCAAATATTTGCTGGAACACTGAACAGCGGTCTGTGCCTCATTTGATTTTACAATCTTTATTGATGTGATAATCAAGTGGTCAGCTAATGGAAATTAGGCTCAGAGGAGAAACCTGATGGTTGTTGGGCAAAAGCGTCTCGCATGTATCCTGCTCCAACACGTCGGTCACTTCTAAAGAACGGCGTTTGGTTTTCATGTACCCACCTCCTCACCTGTTGGACTAAATGGTAATTTTCTGGTCAGCAAGCTGCAGGCGATGTGAGGACCAAAATGCAAAAATGGAAAAAAAAATTTTGCCACCCTAAACCAGAATTTAAATGAGTTTTCTTCATTGATTTGCAGCTTATTTTCATCTTTTTTTTTATTTTTGAATGCATATAATAATAAAATAGAACAAAATACAATAAAATTGACAAGGAAACTTTAAATGTAAGTTTAAGGAATGCTAAAACGATTGCAGAAACAGACAGCCAGTTTAGCTCTCCCAAAACTGGGCTTGGTAAAATTATGCTTTCAGAAGAAGTACTGCAGTATTTTCGATTAACTCTAAACCATGAAAAAAATAATTATCCAATGCTAGTATATAGAGAATTGCACTTGTCTCAATTTATGGGGGGCAAGAGCAAGAATATAAATTTTCAAGAAAGATGAGCCTTAGCATTGACATTCTTTTGATGTTTTGTGCTTACTTGTTTTTCTTATTTAAAAGATCTAAAACTATTTCAAGATTTCTAACTGAGGTCACATAGAAAAACAAAGGGAACAAAAGTATCACTAAATATGGATACATGGTTTTACTAAATATGTAGGTCATGGCAAGAAAAAATATCCTGGACTTTAAACAAGACTGGAACTTTATAACAATTAGTCCAAATTAAATTCTGAATAGCTTTTCATCAGTTTATTAATATCGACCAGCTCTTGTATAGTAAGACAAACATGAAATAAATTAGTTAAAACTTGAAGATCACTCATTTACACTTAGTATATATATTTTCTTTTTGTTAAAGGTAAACAACAACCCTCAGCAATGAGCAGTCTTGCTACAGAAAAGTAGCTTATGAAGCTAAAATAAAATAGAAAGCAAACAATTTATGGATTTTTCTGCAAGAGTATGGGACGGCAATAGATTAAATAGACAATATCACAGATATTGTCTAATCAGCCAAAGCAGGATAACTGCTTTGGCTGATTCTAATCAAGTTCTATTCTGTCATGATCCAATAGTGTATCCTCAGCACACCAATGAAAGTAAATGTTGTACTTTATGGATACTGATCCTAAACTCAGCATTTATAGTAAACTCAAGATAGGACTGGAATCATGCCCTTGAAGAACACCAAAATAAATGGGGTTTTAATGAGACGTTCTTACAGTGATGGAGAAAAATGACCTCTTTAACTATGAACCATGTTTTTTTGTTTTTTTTTAAGAATCTAAAATTAATTAAATACTACATACTTGTGTCATGCAATGTAATTTCGATATGGGTCAAAGCATAGAAAGAAAATGTTCATTGAGGTTTTTCCTTTTTAATAATATCACACGATCGTGCTCTTTGTAAACTCTGGGCAGACTACATTGTAAAACAATAGAACCGATGATGTGAAAAATTTCCTTTATAATGATAAAATAATGTTTTAGGGAGAATTATAAGGACTTAAATTGCAGAGTGCATCCATTAAAACAGAAAAATGACAAAATCAGACAACTTTCTGTTTACTTTTTGGATTTAATTTGGATCAATATTCACTCTGGATGAGGAATACAAAGTGGACATCGGTGTAAAGAAAACAACCCTGCACTGCTTTGGTCCACTTTTTCCTGCCGTCGTCTAAGTATGCTTGTCAGCGAGGGCACTGTGCCGTAGTCAAATTCCTCTTTGTCTGTGTGTTATTGACTGTGAAAGCTTCAGCTTGTACATGGATTAAATGAAAATTGCAGTGTGTGTGTCTTTGTGTGCGCGTACGTGCAGTGGATTGCTGACTAAAGCGGCAATACATAAAGAGCTTTGAAAGAGGGATGGTTTAAAGAGTGGGCAATTGTCATAATGATGACTTAAACCAGAACAGTCCCGTCATTAAGATGTTTCCCATGTGAGTTCGTCTCAGCCCGGAGCACCATAACCGACTGTGCCTGCCAACCTGGATGTCAGCCGGATCAATAGTGGCTAAAATTTACAATACAATAAGTACATCACAGCGAAGGAAGCAGTGTTATGAAGCTGTTTTTGGAGATTATGGGATTATGATTACAGTATAATCCTTTGTCCTCTCTCTTCCTGTAAAATGAGTGTTTACCGTCCTTGTCTAGACGTCCAGCATCCCAGAGTAAAAGCTGATTGAGCTTAAGCCAACACAAGCAAACGTATCACTTGTTTATAGGATAAAAAAAATCTCTATTCCACTGTACTGCCTCATACCTGAGAGAAAAACTTCAGTTCTGACCCACATCTCCCTCAGAATAATTTGGCTGCTATTTTTGTTCAGTGCTTAAAAAACTGCTTTGCCACATGCATGATAGCTGGATACACACACAGCATGTGACATTGAAAAAAAAAAATGTTTTCCTGCTCAAGGCTGCACAGCCTGGCTTATGTCAAAAAAGCTCCCTTGTCTCCCCTCAGAAAAGGGAAGCAGTTGATGCACTTCCCTGGATCTTAACATTGTTCTAACCTTTAAAAGATTTTTCCTAAAAAGATACTTTGAAAATCAATGATCTGTACTTTTACATTGTTATGCTGGAAATGTGATTCCTTTGAACTCTACAGCTTAAGTTTGTCATTACAGGATTTAGACCTGAATCAAAACACAAACATTTCTTCCTCTAATGGTTTTCCTGTAAAGGAGTTCCAATGCTGGACCGGGGCTGGTGCTAGAGGCGGTTCTAGGCTGGTACTGTAAAAGAAAGTGAGAATCAGTTTGTTTTCCACATTAGAGGCATATCTCTATGCCACACTGAGCTCTGATTCTAGTAAACTGTGATCCTCACATCCTCCAAATCACAGAATCACAGCACAGGGAGATCGTTTTCTTCTCAAATCAGTTTTCACAGTGCCTGGCAAGTATCTATACCACTTGACCTTTTGCACAGCTTGTGTTTGCATTCAAATTGCAAACACAAACTTGAATGCGTTCTACCAGGATTTGTTGTGACAGATACCGGGCAGTGCATAATTGTGAAGCAGAAAGAAAATGATACGTCACATCTAAAGCCTTGCTTTTTTTCCTATTGTTTGTAAATGGCTCAAGCTCAGTCAGAAACGTTGGTGAGTATATGCGAACAGCAGCTGCCAAGACTTGCCATATGTAGTTTTGTAAAAGGACTAAGTCTGGACTCTTGTTAGGACATTCTAGGGTATTAATAGTTTTGATCTAAGCCATTCTATTCTTCTTTTGGCTGTATGTTTATTCTTCTGGAAGGTGAACCTTCACTTCAGTCCACCAGGATCAACTTCTGTTTAGCTTCATTCATTTTCTTGCTAACACTCCACACTTTCTAGATTTTGGAGGTTGTAAATATTTTTTCAAAATGAGATAAAAATTTTCCATTCGCTTCAGAATGATGATATAATTTATGTTGGTTGGCTACATAAAAATATATGTCATATTTTGTGACTGTAGTGTGATTAAAGTGCAACTTTTGCAACACACTGTGTCTCAGCATCACTTCAAACTGCAGCAATCTGTGTTTTGAACATGTTTCACGCTGCTGGACACCTTTTACAAGAATTATTTTTGGCATTAGTGGCCTTTTATTGTTCAGTTATCTGACAAAATAAAGAGGTGAGAGACAAGATCCTGCAGGCCCAAGACCAGGAATTGAACTAAGAACAATTGTGTTGAGGTCTAAAATCTTTATATACGTTGATGATCCAAGCAGAATTTTATTTTATTTTTTTACCAATTGATAAAAAACTGCATTTATAAATTGAACTGGATAAGTCTAAAACTGAAAATTAAGCCAAAAAAACTGCTCTTCGTAAAGCTTTTAATTGATCTACTATGGAACATGCAATGTTACAGCAAACAGCAGAAATATTTGTTCGCTGGTCAATGAATGCACCAAACTAAGCTTTATAACAGGGGTCTGTAACTCCAGTCCTTGAGTGCCACTGACTTGCAACTTTTGGATGCACTCCTGCTCCAACACACCTTAATCAAAAGGCTTAATTACCTCCTTGGTATGGCAGGAAGAAAGGCCTTCTTGTCGATTATTTATTTGATTTTGGTGTGTTGGAACAGAAATGCAGCCAGAAGTTGCTAGACGGAAACACTGGAGGACTGGAGTTGCAGGCCCTTGCTCTGCAGGTTCGCCTTGACAACAACACTGCCCTGTTACTGAGTCAAGAAAGCTTAAATTAGTCACGTGCATTCTTCATGCATTTCATGTGTCTCAGGTATTTATTTTTCAGTGTACGAAACTGAGATTTACATAATCATGTGATTTTTCTAAATTGTGTAACAATTATCTTGCAGTCTTTTATTTATTTATTTATTTTCTTTAATCTAGTCACTTTTAGTCTAAAGGGAAGGACAAAAAGGCAAATCAGAAGTGGACAGAAAGTGAGAATGGGGTTGTTGTATGCGTGTGCCTACAGGGGTGTGATTACTTGCTGCTGAGGTAGCACTGCGTTACAGATGAGGATTTGAGATGGCCCAGATAAAGTAATCTGTGATTAACTGGGGCGAAGCTGGCGTGCAACCCTGCCAACATCTGTAGTCAGGGGGCATTTCAAAATTATGGGATGTCCAAACATTTTAGATGTGGCAGGAAATGTATTTTGGTATAGCAGGTGGGAGGCAGTTTGTCGGATGAGAGTCATGCATGAAGTCAAAGGTGACAGCCGGCGACGGAGGAAACAGCAGCGCAATTAGGAGAAACCTGCTCTGATTCGGTTGCTGCATTTGCCTGAAAATTGTCGGAATGGCGAAGAAGCCATGAGGGGATTTGCAGTGGGGGGAGCCGTAAGCTTGGGGGTCACGGCTTGAGGAGCGATCGCCACAATGATTGCTGTAACAACTGTCCGACGGGATAACAAATCAAATTATAAAGATGGACACCCCAGCGCAGACCCCGCCGCTGTCTGAAATTGATTGCTAGCACCAGGAGCTGATATTGCGGGGTCTGGTCTGTCATAGTCCATCAGACGTCATTATCACCAGGGGAGCCCTAAACAGTATGCAGACCTGAATGAGGATGAAGCCCTCGCTCTCCCGCTTGGAAATTGCCAGAAGACAAGACCACAGACAGAAGCATGCTTTATAATGATTCATATCACTTCAAGGTCAAGTTATTCTCTCTGAATACTATTAAGAATCAAGATATTAACTAGCCTTAACGCTTTCCAAATCCAGCCAGCTACCATTGTGCAGTAGCGAATCTGGGCTACCTTGATTGAAGTGTTCTTATGTTTTGTATTACATTTAAGTGCAGCAGCAATCATCTTTAAACCATCATTTGCTGGACACAAATCTGCAAGAGGGTACTAACCCTCAAACCTCTCCATTTTTTAAAGGAATCGTAAATGTATTTGCACCTCTTAAGTATTATGATTTGTGTTTCATTATTCACTGATTCTCCCATTCTAGCAGACAGCTATTTTTATTCCGCTGCGTGATTAGTCATTAAGCTGAGACGAGCTGTCATTGGAAATCATTTTCATGTCTTTAGACAGTTCCTCAGTTCATCCAAATGATGAGCGATTTTTTTTGCCTGTAGGGGGAATGGGACCCATATTTCATTGAGAGGCAAGACAGTTCCTCAATAATGCCAGAAGTTTTAGAATATTTCCTGGTGTGAATGAACTTTGTGTTTTAGGCCATTTATAGAAAATGACAACGATTCTAAAGATGGCTAATAATTTTGTCCCATGAAGTGTATGCATTTCTAAATTTGCAGCAGTCCTTTCAGGCTTCTTGTCACATTGAATGTTGATAGGTCTTAGATGTCTTTATAGCAGGTGTTTCCGCAAGGGCTCTCTAGTTTAAAAGGGACTTCCGATTTTCTGTTCTTAAGCCACATGTATTGCCAACCTTGGCCAATGTGAAAAAAATCCTTAAAACAAACTCCTTTACTGCTGTGGCATAATTTCATGCAGAACATCTTAAAAATACCCAACATTAAATTTGAGAAAATGCCTTTTGCAGAAAAAAAATCACAAGAAAAGAAAAATTGCTCTTAGTAATTTTTTTGGTACTCATGATAATCTCTTTTAAATAAATATAATTAAAGCCCTTTTTTAACTTTGGTCAGATAAAACTGATATTAGGCATTTTTGATATCAAACATGCAATGAGCTTTTAGGGGTTTGAGGCAAACTATGAATAAGTTTGGTGGGGGATCTGTGAAATTTTGTGGAGGCTGTTTCTTTCAAAAGCACTGAGAATCTTGCTATAAGGCCCTGCTTTATACATTTTTGTCGTGGAATTGTACAAGTATATTTGTTAGGACAAATATACAAATATAAATTCTCACACCATTCTCAGTAGGTGTGAGAATGCAAATGTGTCCATTTTAAGCACAAAGAAGGAGCAAAAACTTTACTTTTATTTTCAGCTATTTCCTTCAGGCAAATCACAAAAATGTACACATACTTAGCTCTGATTATTTTCTGTCAATTACCTTCTAATTGACACTTAATAAATTAAGAATGACAATTTCTCACTGATAATACTGGGAATGTACTAGCATTCTTAAATGAATTAAAGTCGAAGTAAAGTACTTCAATTCATTTTAAGCACCAACATGCCTTAAACTTTGATCCAAAGCTTAGATTTTTAAAAAAGACAAAGTTAAGATGTATACTTAGATCAATAGCTTTCGTTTAGCTGTCCTATGGGAGAACATCAAATAAAGAAGCAGCTTGGATTAGCTGCTGGTTTTCAGTGTGAGTTAAACTAAATATCTTCTCCTCCTATCTAAGTGTGTGCTACTTTGTCAGGTCAAGTCAGCAAGCTTTCCTGTTCTGACTTCTCATTACTCAGCAGGTCCAGTCAGAAAAACTGTTTTTCTCCAACTGATTATCTTGCAAAGATAGATGTCCTATCTATTGAAATGTTTGGTCTATAATTTAGCAAAATGGTACTCATAGTTATGGACAAAAGTAAAGCATTCCTGTCTTCTAAAAGTGGCCTAGCAGTGGCAGAGTAGCGAGGTCCTGTATCACGAGATCTTACAAAATAACAAGTTATAAAACTTCTTAATTGATGTTTCCTTCAAATTGCTATCCAGGGATGTGACTTCATCCTTTAAAGTGCATGTAAGCTGTTCTTCATCTCTTCACTGGGCTGCAAATTTCAAGCTAAAGACCTTCTTTAAGATGGCTACACAGAGGCAAACATGCATACCATTTTCTTCTCCATGTGTTACAGGCTCTCTCAAATTTTCACTCCACACTGTTTTTGTTTTACCTTTGTTTGTTCCTCTGCCTCACATGCATTAATGTTTTCATGGCTACCTCATGCAGAGTTTATTTCTTCAATTTTAGCTTGCGTTGTTTTCTTTTTCTCCTATGACCTCTGCAATGCAACCTCAAAAATGCAGCAACTTGTTCTTGTTTTGATTGGGTATTAAAATGAAAACAGTCTAGAACTTTTATTCAACTGAACATAAACATATAATTGCAGAACATTGCCACGTATTGAAGGCAGCAGTAGCTGCCTTTTGCCGATCATATACACTTGTGAATCAGAGAGTCACTCTATTAAATACAGCAGGTTACTATAGAGTAAATGATACCTGAAGAAGTGGTGTGAGAAACAAGTTGAGAGGAAATATGGTTTCAAGACACAAGAAAGAACAAATGTAATGAATTTAAACAAATCATTGCTTGACTGAGTGAATATAGACGTGTTTAATGATCATAAGAGAAATACCATTCCATTTTTAATAACCTCTCTATAGTTTCATATTGTATTACCACCCAGTTCTTACCCCTATTTAGTTGACATAAATAGGGTAGATGGCTTTTTCAGAGTTGTCGAAATTACTTGAATTCAGAGACTGTGCATATGAGATCTATGTAAAGGCTCAATTTGAATTTGCTCAATTCAATTTGAGCAAATTCAAAGGCCACTTTTCTTTGTATTGATGCATCTTCTCTGACACTGTCATGGAAGTAATATACACTGTGTGTGCTTATTCGCAGGTATGCGACAGGTCGTAGAGACTGATATACAATTGAAGAAAAACTCAAGAAAGGGTTTAATCTTGGAGGCTTATTTTATCTGTCCCTTTCTTCATCATCCCATTGTTTCTCTCTTGTACTAGTAAATTGACTTGCATAGCCAAACAGTATGTTTTTCACCCTTGTGGCATCATGAGTCACACCAAACCAATAAAGAGACTCCTTTTCCCTGGGTGTAATTACAATCAGTGTAGAAGTGTCACTGAATAGGACCCAACCAGCAGCTGGAGAATATGGCTGCATTGACAAAGCACTTTCAACTGTGGAACAAGTAAAATTAAGTACTTTCTATTCATGCTCCCTTGTTCTTATTATGCAGAAGCTATCTCAGCTTTTGTGCCGCTGTATTGTTACTTAATCCAAACAGTATTTAGCTGAATTACTTTGTAGGCATCGAGCGTTGGTTTGACTCAAGCCCCCAAAAGGGAATTGCGGCTACTTTTAATTTGGTTGTTTTAAAGTTTTGAATGTAGTGTTGTCCATTAGAGAGTCACATATGTGTGCTTTTGTTAAGTAAGCAGTTTTGGTGTATCTTTATAGAAACTAGAGTAAAGATAAATGGAGGTCACCCCAACTTATTTCTTTAATTCCTTGGGGCGTTACAATTATGGAGAGAAGAATTATTGGAAGCACATTACAACAAAGTAGACGGTATACTACAAGGCATTTCTATTATGTGCTGCTTATTATGGGCCTGTGCAACACCTAACTAGAATTGAGACCCATTAAGCAGACCAATAAGAACCTAGGGATCCATTTTAGTCATTTACTGCAAAGTGCCAAGTTCAACTCAGTGGGCCTTTTATAGAGTACACCAGCTGGGTAAACAAATTAATCGTCCAGCCATGGTTTCCCAGCACAACCATGCAGCCCAGGGCAATCATACATCAGACAGAGTGATAGCAACTGTCTCCACCTGGAAATAGAAAGCTTTCTCCTATTAAAGACAGACAACCACCGAGGACCCGCTGGTTTGCGCCATTCATACTTATTCTGCCTCTCGACTGTACTGTTCTGCTTCAGTTAGCTGTGAGAATAATAAAGTAGCTAAACATATGACTGTCTGAAGAGTTCTGCACTTTGATCGAAACCAATATCAAAATAATAGGTTTCGACATTCACGTTTTTGAAGGCATGGGACAATATTAAGCAGATTTTGGTAACCTTAGTCATACATGCAGGAAATAGGTGCTTGCTTAAAAAGACAGAAATGCAGCTAACATTACTGCTATTGCATCTACGTAAAGGTAAATTGAGAGCCTCAAGTTCACATATTTAGCTTTGTTCTCTGCTTAGGTACCTACACTTCAGCAGGTTGATGAGTTTACTAATAGAAATTTTAAGAAGTAAATGAGTAAATATACATTTATTTCTACTCAAACAAAAATAAGTAGCTTTTTCTTGAAATATACAAAATATAAAGGCTTAAGCAGTAGACAGAAAAGAAATAAACTTGTGATAAACAACAATACTGGTAAAAGTTGAAGTAAGTCTTGTAACAAGTAACAAATAATTCAAAAGTGCTCATGTCTTTTTCTTTGGGTTGTTGGCAAACATTGATCCCAGACAGAAATAGAATATTCTACTACTGTAAAATGAGTGATATTTAATATTTCAATCTGAACAACAAGGTTTTATTTACAAAGTTTCCTCTGGCCGACGTCTGCTGTTTTAACATTTGCAACATAAAAGTAAGTTGTTAATGACTTGATGGCTTTACACCAAATTGTATGCTTCATTAAACAACAAGTCTCACCAAATATGTGAGAATTGTTGTCATACAGTCTGAATGCATGATAATAATAATGATTTGTTAAGTTATAGACAGTTATAAGACAAGACGTTTCTTTGCGACATACATTGTGTGCAGTGATATTGCTGTAAAGACAAACTAGTGATATTTTGTGCAGCCTTGTCCCTGAGACCTGCTGGTGAAATACTCCATTTAGTTTGGAACTTTATGAAGATGTGTCACCGTGCATCCAAACCAGGAGCTTAAACTCATTCTATATTGAACATAGAGCCAGTGCAGCGTGATCAATAAAGGTGTCACATGGGAGTGCTTGGAGAATCTTGCCAGAAGCTTTGCAGCTGCATTTTGATTAGCTGTTGGCAATTCATATATGTTTTACTGAGGAAAGTACAAATAGAATTACTATAATATCCTTCTGTGTTTTCTAATATTTTATTGTCTGAAGTAACCGTAAATAATCCACAATGTCTAAGGTCAGTAAGACAGCAGATTCTTATACAACATGACTTGTTACCAACAGTTTTTTTTTCATTTCTGTTACCTTAAAACAAGCATTATTGAAATTGTCCCAACAGGATAATTTTTAAAATAGCTTTACTTTTTAATAATGTAAAAACAATAAAAAATAAAATAAAAAATCGTAAAGGTGGTTTCCTTTCCTTTGGTCATACATCGTTGACTGACAGCCTACAGCAGCTAGTGTGGTGGAGGAATCTTTACTTTCCTCTATCATCACTGACTGCAGCATCTCATTGAAAATACGGTACACTCTTGGAATTGCATGATGCAAAAATGTTGCCCTTTTCAAACCGCGACTGGCTAAAACTGCAGTGTACCTAGAAATCTCAGGCCGACCCATTTCCAGTGTCGAGTGTCCTATTTATGGTTTGATCTTGAAGCAGGTACTACAAGCTGCACCAGTGTCAGCCACAGTGAGAATATGGGCCAGACCGGTCTAGTAATTACTAAAGTACAGTAATCTTCAGGGTCAAAAGGGGCAAATGTGTGACTCGCTGTTGAGGTGTGTGTGTGTGTTTCTGTGCATAGCTGCACATTACATCATAACAGGCAGGAACAGCGTGTGCAGCTGAGCACCTAAAAATGGAAACCCATTTCCTAAGGTTCAAACTAAGTTATAAAGTTGTTACGCTTGTACAAAGTGTATTTTCTGCAAAGCTTTCAGGTTTAAATTGCCTATTTTGAAGCACTTTGAACACTTAAACACATATTTTTGCCTTTAAAAGTATCTGTTTTTCCTCCTTCAGTGAAGAAAGCAGATTTTATTGAGTTTTCAAGACATATTTCCCTGATTTTCAATGTACTGGAAGAAGGCAAATACAGATCTGAGTAAATATTAAGTGTGGCATATTAATTTACCACAATCTAAATATTTAAATATAACCTTTCATTCCCAGATGACAAAGAAAAAGCATGAAAAAAAGTGTTTATTTATATATATTTTTTTGCATTCAAAGGGATTTTGACAATTCTCTTCCAGTCTACAACTGCTGTCAGAATTTGCCTCTGTGTAGCAGCGAAAGCCCCAGAGCGGCACAGAAAAGGCTTGAAAACACCTTTTCTGAACCACCTTCTCTGTGTGTCAGGTTAGAGCTGTTTTGGTTATTTCATCCTTGTTTTGAAGAGGTGGGTGCTCCGCAGGGAAAAGGTTATGTCATGTCTGTGCACCAGTCAGGCTCGAGCAACATGTTAGTCCTGAATCTTGTGACAGCTGGGGGTTTGTTGTCTTTCGTTTTCAGTCAGTTTCAATTAAATTTGATCAGGACCGCTCCTCTGAAGCAGGGCTAGAGAATTTAAAATAAGATTTAGTTGTACTACTGTTCAGTCTAATTATATCATTTATCAAAGCCCCACAAATGCCAACCCTTAAACACGAGTTGCATAATGAAAGGGTGTTCAGCAGTGGATGGAATTATGCATGACTCTTTTATTTAAGCTTCTTCTAAATTCATGTTCATAGTGGAGAAAAAAAAAAAAAAGCAAACATTTACTTGTTAAACCAATTCCCACGAGGAAACTTTGATCCTGTTTGTGTGTTCACTCTGGATACAATTTGCAGAAGAAAACCAGTAACATTGAGCCACATGTTTTGTGCAATGCACTGAGTCGCCTTAATAAGTACTGTGAAGCAACATTTCCCCCAGAAAACTTGCTAAGCCCGGTGGTTGGGGCTCTCGGGCAGTCATTCATCCAGCGGCCTGTTGTGTTTTTGAGTTGAAAAATGTTTAAAGTTGACAAGAAACTTGAGATTTTCATTATATAATTATGTGTTTTTGGAAGATTGGAAGATTAATAGCTGAACACCAACTCCCCTCACACACATACATAATCTGTAAATATTATCTGCCATTATCTATCTTGTATCATAAACCCACTAATACATATATAATCCATTTCCTAACATTCTTGTATATTCTGTATAATCTGTATAATCTGTGCACATAGCTCCCATATTTATATTTACACACAATATTTCATAGCTCCTTGCTACTACTCTGTTTATACATAACCCCTTATATTATATACATATATAGTTTTGCACACCTGTAAATAAATATTTATATCCTGTATAGCACTTCTGGATAGATGCAAACTACATTTCGTTGCTTNTTTTGTACACCTGTAAATAAATATTTATATCCTGTATAGCACTTCTGGATAGATGCAAACTACATTTCGTTGCTTGTACTTGTGACAGTGCAATGACAATAAAGTTGAATTCTATTCTATTCTATTCTATTCTATGGTCTTAAAAATGCAAACATTGAAAAAAAAGCAAAAACAACCTAAATGAATAAGCAATGCTTAGCCTGGCGGGCTTATAATACACTGGGGAAAACCCTGGTGAAGGATTGGCCAATGGGGGGTGACCACAAGTATTATATCCTCTCATCAAAATGTTGACTTTAAAAATTTAGTTAATATACTAAGTGGTTAACACCAGTTATTGTATTTTTAGTCAAAAACATCTAAACCCCTGAATATCAGGAGAGAATATGGCCTACCATAGGCAAAATGGTTCCAAAAATGATTCCCGTGTCTTTTTGTGGGGTGCTGCTAGCTTGAGCATGTTACAGAGAGAGTGCTTTGTTTGTTGCAAAATCAGGAAACTGTATCAGTTCCAGATAATTGATGAAATGGTGCCTTTTTTTGGGCACGACAACATTTTTTATGACATCTCTAAACAGTTTAAGGATTGAAGTTGTACAAACATGAGTATGAACGGTTATATCTGAGCTTAACTATTTAATCACTGTATGATTGAGTCATTTGGTCAATGTATAACTTTTTGTTCATCAAAGTGATAAAAAAAAGTGCTGTAAATCTTAGATAAATTCAAATAGAAATTCTTAAAATTTCTATTTGAATTTTGAATCTTGTTAGCTCTAGATTTTTAGCATAAAACCTTTTCTTTTCATGTTTGGTGTTAGAGCCTGGCTCGGGGGCTGCAACAGAAGGTGGTAGTATTTTAATAAAATAATTTGTTAAACTAAAAACCCAAGAAGTAACTTGTTTGAGCCGTTCTCAATGATCTCTGAATGCCTGGTGTGGAAATTTATACGAAGCAAAACTCAAATCAAAAACTAAACCTCAGAGGTGGTCAGCGTGAACTCTCCACTGAGCAGAGGGGCCACCACTGAGGAGCAGGCAGGAACAGCTTTTGTAGGGCAGGAGCGCACTGGCCCCAGGTGCATCTCTTACCTCTAATGGCAGGGCCAACCTGACAAACAAACAGAAGGAGACTCCCTGGTGGTTGGGTCGTCACAGTCAACCTCTGTGGATGTTTTGCCTCCAGTTTTTTGTTGTTGTTTTCTAGTGTTTTTCAGTAATCATTGTGCATTGCTTGTGTAACTGTGCCAGTGTTATTCTTTGTTGTCAGATCTTCCGGAGGTGTTGGCTGGTGTTTAAAAAGGCTTCTAGTAAAGGACCCAGGAGGCTAGAAAAGTATCCCGATGAAAAGGCAGCCTACTTTAGAAGTTTCCACAAGGTAAGATCCTCATCAAAGTCTTGAACGTTTTATTCGTTTAATTCATTTTTGATAGCCCCTTTTTTTGTCTTATTGATTTGCTAATATCCGTGCCACGCCGTTGTGTTATCCGTCTTTGTATTTCGTTGGAGCTTGATTTGTTGCTAGATTGTTAATAAAAATAACAACCTAGCATAACCATTTTTGCCAAATTCTGAGTTAAATGTATCACAGTCCAAATCATTAGCCTCTCCTGAACTCTTAAATGGGGATTGCTTATTTATTTATTTTTTCAAAGTTTCTGTTATCCCTGTTGCCTGTGGAACTCTGTTAAGCCACACTTTTCCCATCCACTTAACTGCCTGTCATATGCTTGAAAGGCAGCTTCTTTAGCAAAGATCTTCCTGTGATTTTATATGCCATAGCATAGCATTCCTGTATTACAGCATACTGCAATTTTAAGTTGGTCTTATGCAATATGCAACCCACCTAAGGAACAAAAGTTTGAGATTTTATTAGTTTTATGCTGATAATCAAATGAAGAGAAATAAATTCATGAAAAATGTCACCTTATATTGACGAATATGTTTAATATGTAGTGCACCTAGACTGACGTTAGACAATACCAAGTAATTGAAGTAAGACTTTTTTACTTACAAAAATATGGGTTTAGTTTTGCATGAGGACATGAAAAGGGTATTATTATGATTTTCTTATTTCATATTAGTATGTATATGTTGGACCAAACATACCAAACAAGTGTTTGTTCCAACAAAAAAAAGAAAATGAAAAAACTGATCAAAGAGAAAAAGAGACCAAAAATATAGTATGCTTAAAGTAAATCATTGTTTACATCAACACTTCAATATAAGGAACTATACTATAAAGTACACCTTAGATAGTGATTTCTAAGAAAAGCAAAACAAAGTAAATCATGCTATCTAGATTATATGTTTCTTTATTGATAGTTTTTGAATGTGCAAACCAGACTTTATTGAGCTCAGACAGTCAAATCTACAGTTTTGTTTGGAGTGGTGTAGTCTATTCTGCTGATGATGCTGATCCATTCAATATTTGGGAAGCTGCATCATGTAGCAATTACACAGCCATGAAATTAAGTATTGATATTCTACAAAGTATGATCTATATTGATTCTGAAATGCTTTGACCTTTTGTTTGTTGCCATCATTAGATAACCGTCTCTACTTGAGTCTTTGTTAATGTTACCAGTGTCTGCTTCCCTGCAGCACGCTGTGGGTGCAGGTGGTGCTAACAGGACGTCGGATGTGAATGCCTGTCTGTCCACGCCATCTTCTCAAGTACATAAAGCTCCTCAGGCAGCTGCCTCTGGCAAAAAAAAAAATGTCTAAATGCCTCTGACACAGACATGCAGAGCATAATTACCAGGCAACAGCCAAGAGTTTCATTTTGCAATTTGGCAAACTGCTCAAATTAATTAGCGTTGAGTGATAACATCAGCTGAGACCTCCTTGCCAACAAGTGAATAATATTTAAGCTTAAGATTTATCTTTGAGAAACACAAGCAAGAAATCCTTATTCTTAGTTTTATATTTGTTTATATATTCTCTGAAATAGTGTTTATCTCTATACATGTAAATTATAATACACACGGCTTACTCCATTTCAAATCAACAAAGCTTGGAGAACGATTGTCAAATGTGCTGAAATGAGGGAACAAAATATCAGTGTTCAAAATATAGCTGTTTCTTAATTTTTCTTTACAAATTCAAACGTTTACTTAATAAATAGAAATTCTTCAAAATTAAACCCATTTATGTATTAACATGTATTCAAACTTTCAATAATATTCAAAGCATACAAACATATCTTTTGGCACATTGGATGATAGTTCTCATGTTTCTTCAACATTTGTTGGTCTCCTAAATTTTCAAGCATTTTGGATCATTTTAGCGTATCACATTCCCCTCTCTCATATCAACTTTTCCATTAAATCACACTGTTCCTTAGCATAGTGTTTTAATCATCTCATTTTAGTCAGTTAGCAATGAACCGTCATTAAACCAACACTGGCTGCTTATTGCCTTAAATAAGGCACCACCTGTTTGTTTTATTTTACGGAATGAAAGATCTCATTGGTCTGATAGTTTTCTGTTACTCTACAACATCTATTGGTAAATTATGTGCCACATGGAAAAACATTTTCTACCAAAAAATTAAGTTGATCTGGTTATTGATATTGTACTACTTTTGTTGTGATCACAGCTGTGCTTCATGGAGCACTAAGCTGTTTTAAACATGCAGTGGGAAACCTGTTTTCATCTTTGCATTACAATTCTGTGCAATGATATCAGATGATGTATTAAGGGACATTTTGGAACTTTATCTCGTCCTCTAGGCCTTTCCCCTCTCTTTGAAAAGTAGTAATCCTCAACATAATATCTCTCCCCACCTCCTAAGCCCCTTGAAATGCACCAATTATGATTCATTATCCCGGTAAGTGAAGATGATTTTAAAGGAGCAGCGCCAGGAACAATGTTTTATCCTAATGAGAGGAGATAAGGGAAGATAATGGAGGACTGCGGAGTAAACTTTGTGGCTGTAGTTTGAGAGGAAATTCAGTTCTTTCTTCTTTCCCGTGATAATGATGCAAATTGAGGTTTTCTTTCCAGTTTTGTTTTTACCTGTATCTATTGATGTAGCCACAAACCATCTTGATGTTTTGATCCACTCTGTTTGCACCATTTGCTGCCACAGTATCAGTCATGTATTGTGAATTAGACATATCTCTGCCTACTACATCACGCTGTCACATGAAGCAACCCGTGTGGCTGTAAACTGCCCCACTCTGAGGCGTTGCATACATCCACGCTGTAGTGAGCGATGGGCGCGCGCATGCACCGCTGAACCTGGTAATGCATTGCCACCGAGATCTAGAAAAGGTCCCGACTCAGGGCTTCATTCAACGCTGCAGTGCTATAGGTGGGAAATAGGCTGCACTGGTGGCTGATTTACACAATCAACACAAAGGGGATTAGAATTTTTTTTCCCATTCACATTTTTTTTTTCTTTCCTTTCCTTCTCTCTCTCCCTCCTGCAACATTCTCTCTCTGCAGATCACTGGTCCATGCTTTAAGAAAGATCCTGCATATCTTTGGGTATATTTTTAGCTTCCTGTAGAGTTGTCTTGGAAGCCTCTTGAGCTCTGGTTTGAGTCAGCTATTGCGAAAATGTCAAGCTGCATTGGAGCACAAGTGGATAGATTCCATAGTTGTGCTATTAAGAATAATGCAATAAGGCATGACCAGATTTAGTCACATATTGACAGGTTAGGTTCTACATGCAGCTCTGGGGAAAAAATTAAGAGACCACTGCACTGAACCCCATTGAAAACTTCATGGTTGTTTCACCAAATATTGATTTCTGAACTCTTCCTGAGTTAAAACATTAGCATTGTTGTTTCTAAATGAACATGAGCTTGTTTTCTTTGTATTATTTGAGGTCTGAAAGCACTGCATCTTTTTCGTGATTTTGACCATTTCTTATTTTCTGCAAATAAATACTACATTTTTGCGTGGAATTTCAGAGACATGTCAGTAGCTCATAGAATAAAAGAATAATGTTCATTTTACTCAAACATATACCTGTAAAAGTACAATCAGTCTCTTTGTTTTTTTTTCCAGAGCTCTATAAGTTGTTGAGCAAGATGAGTTTTTTTAAACAGGATTTAAAAATGCGTAATGTAAGAGAGGCTCTTGTGTACAGGAGAAGTTGTCTTATTCAATAGTGTAGAAACAAATGACTAGTTGTATTTATGCTTCAACCTGGACATGGAAACAACAACCAATTATTCTACAGACTTTAGTGGTCTAATTGGAGTATGTAGAGTTAAAGGATCCCTGATGTAGCTACCGCATTTAAAGGTAAAAATAAAATGAACAATAAGATCCTAAAATGAAGTCTAAAATGCACAGACAGTCATTGCAAAACTAGCTGGCATAGAAGTAATGGTCTTGTTAGTGTGTGCTAATTATGTCAGACTGCAGAATTTTGGACCAATTGAAGCTGATCAATCTGTAACTGTCCAATGTCAGCATAAAAACTACTGCAGTAGTCCAGGTAGGTCGAGATGAAGGCATGCATGATGTATTTTTAAGGTCACAGTTTTTTAGGCGTCTTAAACTTCCAATTATTCTTAACTCAGAAAAGGCATCTTAGAGGAGATCATTTATCTTTTCATATTTAATCTGTTGTCCATAACTTACAGGTGCTTTTTTAATAATTTACATGAATGGAACACATAAAATGCAAATAACATTGGTCTGATGTACCCCACATGATAGATGAGATTTAAGTAAGAAAATTATGGAAACAATTGAAACCAATACAAATGTTTCTTCACATGCTGCATGTGTATAAATGTTTTATAAAGGTTTTACCTACTTTCTTCAGTTACCAGGTTCATTGCAAGATATAAGTTGTTCTCTCCTTTGTCGGTCATCAGTAGCAATTAAATGTTCATTGCTCAACCTGAGGAAAAACTTCTAATGAATTTGGTGCATCTTAAAAACAGACCAGTAAAAGTAGTTTTTTTATAGGTCCCTCCCCCCCCCAAGCTTTTAGAAATAAACAGGTGCTTTGAGATTCCAGGATGATGCCCTGTTTTTTTTTTTTTCTCCACACATCTGACATTGAAATCCCACAGTCCAAAAACACCCAGTAGGATGCTGCTGCACAACATTAATCATTCTGGAGGTTATCCAAGAGACATAGTGACCCTGGACAGGTCACTGGTCCATCACAGGGCCAACACAGTCACAGGAGACACATTCTGAAACTCACTCTTAAGGTCGGTTTAGAAGTGCCAATTCACCTGACACGGGAGTTATTGGACTGCTGGGGAAAGCTGGAGAAGTCAAGCAGGCCTGGAGGCAGCATGCAAACTGAGTCATTCTTGCTGTGATTTTAATCACGACGGCAGAGTTTGATAATCGTGCATTAATAATCTGTAAAAAGCATTTCAAAATTTTTGTCTGAGTATGGTTGCCTTGAAAGTTACTCTATATAATTGTTTAGAGCTTCAAAACTCAGGCAGTTTTACTCTTGCCAAGGCTTGCTATGTGGCAGGAAGAGCGTTATGCAAAACATCTGAACTACATAGTCACTAAATATCAAGAACAATGTTGTGCACAAGATTGATTCCCTTGAAAACAAAAAGAAATTGAACGCAGGAAATAAAATAATGGAAAAAAATAAGTTAAATGATTAAATAAAGGAAATAAGTCAAATGCCAAAAACACTTGACTACATTTTCTTATCACAATATGAAACGAGGTAGGTTATAAAAAGGTTTGAAGAGCTCAAGGTGATATTGATGCAATACCTTACTTACATAACGATACCCCGAAACACATGACTGTATATTTCAGCCAAACTGTCACCTTTATTTAGCTTTATGAAAATAAATTAGTTCAGATATTCAGCAGTAACCCAGGAACCACCCAAGCCCAAATCCTACCATTTATGAGAAACTGCTACAGCATTAGCGTCACTGTCCTAATGCAAGTTTTGCATTGTCAACCGAAGTAATCAGGAAAGAAGCCACTGCTCCAAAATTAATACCTTTAAAGTCAAAAGAAATTCTCTGCCTTCTGAAGAAATGATTTCGATTCAGACGAGACAATGATGTGTTTTTTGGCTACAATACAACTGAAACCAGAACCCAGCCAAGACTGGCAACAGGATGTTGATCCCAAATATACACTGTTTCTGGAACAAATAAAGCTTATTTGTGGATTAGTTAAAATTCAAATTCTTGCTTTTGAAATTCATTGGAGCTGTTGTATGAATAGTTAACCGCAAAAAAGAGCAGTTCAAATGGATCTCGAAAAGCTGAAAAATGTATTTCTAGTTGGAATTGTACTGCATAAACTGAGTACATGTGGATAAGATAAACCACATAAAATTGTAGCTCGAGTTTGCAAAAAAAAACAAAAAACAGAGGCTTGTGGAAATCCCTCAGCTGGGCCTGAACGTTGAGCACTGGGTACCTAACTGTAGAGAGAAATTCATTACATGTCACCCCATCGAACAAAGAAATGTGTGGTCCAGATTCGGTGTGTGTGCAATAGGGTCTTTAACCTTTAGCAGTCAAGCCTTACTCTATGGGCAATGAGCCCAGCTAATTCATTTGTAACAGTTTGGCAAGAGGCCTATAGTTAGAACACAATGGACTACATTAATGTAATGGGCCTTATCTGCTGGAGACGGCGAGTAGCAGGAAGGCTGTTGAATGAAATGTCCAGTGAATTCTGGTGATATTCAATAAAAACGTTATCTCCTCCTTTTTTTCATTCACTATGAGCCACCTGGTAAAGTGATTTTAGATTCTTATGATTGGTTTCCTCTGTATTAACTGGAAGAGTATTTTCAAGGAGACACAACAATGAGGATGCAAGCCTCTGCAGCTGCATATTAAACATCATACAGAAGTAGAGCAGCTAGCTCTGTGATTTCTTCCTGTTCAAATTAGATTTTTAAGCCTCATAAAATTGCTTAGTGTGATTTGTTCTTTAGGATCACCTCCTCTGTTTAAGTTTACAGCTCTACATCATCATCTTTAAGTCCCGGCTGCACTTTTAGCAAAAGCTGTGGAGGATACCAATTAAGCCGCGCCGTTATTGCTGCAGTGTTCATTCATGTGCTGCCGCTGCTGTTGCTCTCCCTGACTTCTGTAGATCACTGAGCTCCATAACATCAAGAACATCACGCGGATGCCACGGGAGACAAAGAAGCACGCCGTCGCCATCATCTTCTGCGATGACACATCCAAGACGTTTGCCTGCGAATCAGGTGAGTGTCCTTTTCTTTGTGCAAAATCTAATTAGTTGCTTTCAACCACAGTAGGAGGAAATAAGGGGAGAAAGGTTTTGCTCCTGAAGATGTTATGCTATTACAATGTGGTTTAGGGAAAAACAACAACAAACAAACAAACAAACAAAAAAAACAACAACAAGTGTGGTAGAAGAATGAAGCATGTCGGGTCAAAACAAAAAAAGAGAAACAGAAGTGATGGAGGCTATGGTGGATCTGAGTTTAGCCATGTGATGCTCATTTGCCGCCATATTAAGAGGTTGGGAGATGGGTTCTGAAATATTGATTTTCATTGTGCAGGTATGAAAACCAATATTGGGCATAATTTGTGGTGTTTTTCAACCCTGTTATGCACTGTAACAATAGAGATTGCATCTAATGCGTGGATGGAAAGCCAAAGAAGCTCCAGACCTTCCCAAGCAAATTGAAATAGCTTTATTTAAGCCTAAAGCTAGGCAAAGAAAATGAATCTATGTATTTTATTGTGCTATTTCACGCTACACTGATTTGTGGAGTTGGGTTCCCTAGCTTTACAGGGATATAGATCTAATTCATGAATGTGGTTTGATCTTTTTCCCCATCCAAATTGGAACGGTTTATTTTTGTTTTGCCTTCTCACAAAAAATATATTTTAGCTTCCTGATTTCTCATTATGACAGTTTATTTCAAAATAGTACTCATGTTAATTTTAAAAATGTTACGGAACGATCCTTGCAGCCTTTAAATGCCATAGTTGACCTGTAGTAGTGAAATCACAGAACTGACATCCAACCAAATATAGATAGATATTTTTCACACTGTTGAGTATCTCACACTACGTAGAACACACATTGCCATTGGAGTGTTATTTGGTGGTTAGACAAGTAGCAATAGCTGTGTTGAATTTAAGCTATTTGTGTTCCAGGTGGTTCTGAAGTGAAACAAAAGTTGAATAACGAGAGAAAACACTGCATGCCCACTTGTAGGTACAATAGGCATACAGTGGGCCTGTTTCTCTTGTTAAAGTCCCAACTCTTGAGCACCTCTTTTGTGAACTAACAAATTTTTAAGTTTTGAAAAATCTCTTTTGGTTATTATGCACAATTGTTTATTTTTTAAACGTATTTGTTGATACGAGGTCTCATTCAGTGAGTTTGCATCACTCACTGAATGAGAGCTGGTTGATGCAAATTCATCTAAAATGTGACTGCTATAAACTAGCAGTTAGTGTGGTTTGCAATAGTAATTTTAAAATCTTTGATTAAGAGCTCTACAAGTCTGTCTCTGTCAAAAGCAGGTCTCCAGAAAAATTAAAATTAAAATTAAAATTTTAAATTAAAATTAAAATTTAAAATTAAAATTTTAATTTTAATTTAAAATTTTAAATTAAATTTTAATTTAATTTTAATTAAAACTAATTAAAATTAGTTTTAATTTTCATACTAAAACTAAACTTGACTAACTTCGAGGTCTCTTTGCCTCGGTAACAATATCAGCAAAGAGCTCTTTTCTTACTGCGACCCATAAGCCATGGGAAGATCTTCTGTGATCTTCACTGGTCACAAAAGATTTGTCAGACTGGTTAAGCTGGGAATCAGAACTGAGAAATGTTCCCAGCTTTTACATATTACAGAATTAAAATGGTAAACTTGTGTTGCATAAGAACTCACTTCATAGGATCCTAATTTGGCCTGCTGCCTTGCAATGTCTAACGGTGTGTTAATGCAAAGATGAATATTAACAAGCACTGTGCTGTTATTTAAAGACATAATTTAAATATGCATGAATAAAAAGGTTTTTTTGCATGTTTTATTTAGGGGGAAAAAAAGAGTGTTTAGCAGTTATAAATCTCCCCTATTATGTTACTTTTAAAACACAAAACCTTTGTTGCGTCCTCCCAAGCAGCGTGCTGTCAATGAGGCACGGAACGAAGCGAGGGAAAAAAAATAAAATAATCGCGCATTTTTGACAGGTCTGAGTGCAACTGTCAAATATGCACATAAAGAAAGATGAGAGTGTGACCTTGAGTTATGACTACCATTGAGAATGTCAGCTCCTTAAATTCCACCGAGGAGTTGCCTCTGACAGATATGAATGCGAGGAGATATACATATTGTATCCATCTGTGTAAAGACTGCTGCTCTGCTGCCGAAAAAAGTAAAGCGTCTCCTGATTTGATTCCTGCATACCTGACTCTGGCTTGCCGTGTGTTTGTAAACACTCATTAACACAAAAAGCGGCGCCGTTTTTCCTCCTTCACTCACCTACACATGCACACGCGGAAGACGTCTTTCTGCCGTGTCTCCTGATGCGCTACACGTAGCGTAGCCTGGACGCCGCTGTGCTGATGAAGTGTTTGTTTGGCTGATTTTCCACTCAGTGGCCTTAAAAAAGTGTGGGAGTTTAGAAACACTTACAGGCCACAGCAAGGGGAGTTAATGAAAGCACGAGGAAAGAGCTGAATTGCCGGAGCGGCCGTGTTTCTGCTTCCTCCTGTGTGTGAATAAAGTGCTTCGAATAGCAGCCGACCTTTCCTTAACCCTTCTGTCCAATCTGCATTTTCCAGTTGATCTAACAAACAGCCTGTTACATAACGCCACCATTTACGCCAAATGCTCTCCAGTGATTGAATGCCTCTCACACCCATTCCGTAAGCTTTTGATCTGTATTGATTGATGGAAATAAAAACGGGTCAGTAAAGGGCACAGTGCCACAGTTCCAGTTCCTCCTAGAACTTCCCACATTATTTTAATTTTTTTTTTATCCAAACATCATTAGGATTTCATATGTTAGGCCAACACAAAGTAGCCTAACACTGTAAATGTGACATAGAAACTGTTTGTAGTTCAACCTGGGGTATATTTCGTAGAAGCATTTTTTGCTTTAATTATAGCTACAAGTTTTTGTATAACACCCAGCTTTGCACATCTGCAAAACATTGTCATTGCCACAGATTCTCAAATGGATATAGGCCTGCACTTTGACTGGACCATTTCAATACGCGTTTAAAATTATGCAAGGTATTAGATTTATGAATCATAAGTTGTATTAGATTTATGAGTTATGAATTTATTAATTGTACACAGATTAAAAAGTTACATACTGTAGCTGCACAATTAGTAGTTGTTCTGTCATCAGAATCTTCTGCCTGAGCTGTGGATCTCTGCAGCTCCTCCAGAGTTACTGTGAGCCTCTTGGCTTCTCCTTGGATGTTTGTCTGATTACAAATTAAGACCATTATCAGTTTTTCCTCACTTAATAGAAAAAAAGCCACTGAAATATCAGACACAGACTTTGAGATTGGAATATTGGATCCATTTCTTTAATGATTGGCTTCAAATTTTACACAAACATAGTTCTGATTTTCATATTTATCCACCAGTGAATGATGGCTTTAGCTGTTTCTTTCCATGCATCACTTTATTATAACTCTTTACTGCTGTGTGCAGAGCTGGACGCCGAGGAATGGTGCAAGCTGCTGTGCGTGGAGTGCCTGGGTACCCGTCTCAACGACATCAGCCTCGGAGAGCCGGACCTGTTAGCAGCAGGAGTGCAGCGGGAGCAGAACGGTGAGTGCCCAATTAGTCCCAGCTAACACACGCAGCTATTCGGGGTCAATCCCTCTCAATCAGCCCTCCTCCAAGCACTTATCTGTTGCGTATGGGGCCTGTTTGCATTAAAGCAGCCGAGACTTCAGAGGGTTAGGGGAGTGAAGCGGACAATGTCCAATTAGGCTCTGCTAATAAGGGCCATTTTTGTCAATATTTGATTTCAAGTCCCCTGTTGGAGAGTTTTGTTGTATGAGCTCACTATCCTCCAGCTTTGGGCTTCAGAGGTTTGTTTTGATGTGGGATGTTAAAGGAAACCTGCATGCGTGTGTGCGCAAGTGTGTGTGTGGAAGTACAGGTCACAGGCTCTGGCAGGGGTTCTGTTCCAGGCCTAATGAGAAGTGCTGTGCATTACTGGCTTCCCTCGTAATGAAGCTTGTCATTGAGATGGATGAGATTATGGCTCCTAAAGCCGTGCGAAATAAATGTGCCTCTACAAATATTCCACTCTCAGAAAATGGGAATAAAAAAATAAATAAAAATAAGAAGAGGAGGCGCTATCGCGGAGCAACTCATTCACTGTGTATAATTTGTAAAGTTGTGAAGGAAATTGAAAAGGCAACAGTCGAAACGGAGCAGTTTAGAGTTTTAAAAGAGCGAGTAATTGAAAAAAAAGAAGAAAAAAATCTTGCTTTCATTTTGATGGATTTCATTTCCCTGCAGCTATGAAGCGAAATTGTACTCCTCAACTATACTTGGCCTCTTTTATGTTAGATATCAGAGTGCAAGGTTTTGACACAACCCCTCTCTGGTTTGTTCATATAAAGCGTTCATGCAGTGCGACATTGAAGCATCCTGAACCAGCACATTTCTGCTGCTGCTTTGAATGAACACAGAATCTCCAGCTTGTCCTTTAAACCTTCGATGCCTCCAGAACAGCAGGGGGCAGAGTTTATTTTTCCAAACCCTAGAGTTAGTGAAGTGCCTTGGGAACATAGATCATCTATAAGTAGGGCACTATGTTTCTGCTTTCTGGATGGAGAATAAATTGACAAATAAAACTAAATTCTGGAAGAGTCTACATTTTGATTTCAGTATTTTCTTGGACTGAATAAGAATGAAAAAATGTTTTTATGTCCAGACCTTATTCCCTGTCACCTTGTTTAAATGATCATTTGTTCCTTCCTGCTTTCCTCCCTTCATTCCCATCTCTTCTTTCCTTGTCTCCTTTGTTACTTTTCTTTCCCCTTCCTCTTTCTTTCTTTTTATTCTTTTTCTTGAGCCCTCGTTTGTTTCCCTCATTATGTCTTTGCTCCTTTCTGTCTTTTCCTCCCTTCTTTCCTTATGACCTACCTCTCTTCCCTCTGTCTTTCCTTTGCTCGTCCTTCATTCTCTGATAGTGTTTTTTTTTTCAGTTTGCAGTTCTTGCTGTGTCATTATGATGTGACAAGGTTACAATTTCGCGATAAAGAAAAGTAACGAACCCAGTTGAGGAATTTCTTCCTCGCACGTTAGTCCTTCCTCACAACTTGGAGGAAAGGTGGCTCAAAATTATTTATTTAGGCAATTAATTCAAAACTTTGTTTTTAGGTAATCTTCTACAAGCCCCTCCATCATAGGAAAGTGTGTATTTGAAGAGGTTTGCATGGAAAAAACAAGCAAATTTAATAACTGAAACCCAACATTAGTAACTGTTATGAAGCTCAGACTATGTAATTATGCAATAGGAAGGGAATGAAATCACTTCAGCAAAAACACCTGGGCAACATGCCAGAGCAAGTTGATAAATTTGCAGTTGAAACCGGATATTTACATATTTTGTAAAAACAGTTTTTAGTGTTTGGTGGAATTGCCGCTTCATCTGTGTGACTAGGGTCAGATGATTTGGTGTCCTTACATCAGTTTCTCATAATAGTTTGCTAGAGTTTGACCCATTCCTCCTCTCCTGAACTGGTGCAACAGTGTGGGCTCCCACACACATTTTCAAAAGTTTACTCTGATATTGAGATCAAGACTTCATGATATCCACTCCAAAACACTGACTTCATTGTCCTTGACCCACTTTGTAAACAACTGGCAGCATGCTTGGGGCTACCCACGCTTCAACTTCCTGGTTGATAATTTAAGATGCTGCTTCAATATTTCCAAATCATGTCATTTGCCCATTCAGTGATCCATTTTTTTTTAAGTTCATACCCACACAACATGAGGTCCCCACACTCATGCTTCATGCTTCATAGTTCAGATGCTTTTCTCAAGATGGCAGCCTTTCCTCTTTTTTCCTACAAATGTAATGATGTTCAACAGCCAAACACTTCAGTCTTAGTTCCAACAAACCACAGGACATTTTTCTGAAAATGAACGTTTTCATTTTTATGCCCGAGTGCATTTAAAAAATTTAATCTGGCTTTTCATATTTGGAGTAACGAGTTCCTTCTCACTGAATAGCCTTTCACACCATGTTGGTACAGGACTCTTTTCACTGTGGGTAATGAAGCTCTTCTGCCAGCTTCAGCCAGCGTCTCCACAAGGTTTTTTATTTTTTGCTTTTTTTGTTCTGGGGTTGATTCAAAACACATTCAGCTTTGAGACACAGAACACATCTGGACATTGACATGGTGTTTTTGTTTGTGTATAATTGTGTGAACATGAGGTACAACATGTACATCATGTTGTACCTCAGGCCTTAGTGTATGTCAACTTCTGAATTAAAAATAATAATAAAACAATCTCTCTGCTGCTTCTTTAAGTCTATATTTTAGTATTTATTAAACAGAGAATATTTTTGGTAATCCTGAGTGATCTCAAGCAGGAAAAGTTTAGTCTGATTTAGGGCTGAAACAATTAATCTGATTAATCGTAATGAACTTGTTATCATTATTCAGAGGAAAAGTTCACTAAATATATCTAAAATATTAGAATAATTTGTGCATTCTTGTTTTTGTCTCCGAGATTTTAGTCCATATAAATACATTTAGTAGCTGGCAGATGTTCAGTCGTAGCTAAAAAGACCAGAGATGCTCCGATCACAGATTAGTGGGCCGATACAAATTTCTATTTGTTGTAAAGTGGTTTCTCTGATTGAACTTTAACTATAGCGTTCAAAACATGGATTTTCTATTTTGTTTATTTCAGAGCGCTTCAACGTGTACCTCATGCCCACGCCAAACCTGGACATCTACGGGGAGTGCACCATGCAGATCACCCACGAAAACATCTACCTGTGGGATATTCACAATGCCCGCCTCAAGCTCGTCATGTGGCCCCTGAGCTCCCTGCGCAGATACGGCCGGGACTCCACCTGGTTCACCTTTGAGTCCGGAAGGTGTGTGTGTGTGCTTCCGCTGGCTTGTGTAATTTAAATGCCAGCAGCAAGAGGGAAAAGCCCCCAACACACACACACACACACAAATAGTTATGGAAATGCAGTGACAACTTTTCACAAATAAGCTTTGAAAACCAAAAGCATCCTGGGATATATGCTGCTGAGGCCTCCAGGCGATGATGATGATGATGCGACAGGCTTTTCTCTGAAACTGTCTCAATCTGTGTGTGTCTTTTGCCTTCGGGGGGAGGAGACAGGGGTCTACTTGCATTCACAGTCCTCACTTAAGCCTAAACATTCAACCATGCATATTTGTAATTGTGCAATCTGAGAGTGAGCGCAATCAAAGTGTCTCTGTGTGTGTGTGTTCTTGGCACAGGATGTGTGACACAGGAGAGGGTTTGTTTACGTTCCAGACCCGGGAGGGCGAGATGATCTACCAGCGGGTCCACTCGGCCACGCTGGCCATCGCCCAGCAGCATGAGAGGATGATAGAGGAGATGGAAAAGAGCTCCCAGGTACGCTTGTGTGTTTTGGGTTTGTTTATCTCTTATCAGCTGCTGCACATGGCATTACTGTGGTTATATTTCAGAGCAAGACCATTTTAGAGTCACTTATTTATTCCTTACATTGCATTCGTCACATCAGTCTCAAAGAAACGCAGAGAGGTGTGTATAAAAGCTGCAAAATGGCTTCACTCTCCGCTTGGATGATCAGAATTGTGTTTTTTATAGACACGTGATGTTAAGAAGTCCTGATTTTGGTCAGAATCGTGTGTTGGACCAGGAGCTGTCAGACACCCCAGAGTCTTGGCCTTTTCTCCCTCCTTCCCTCACAACAATCATTCATCACTTCCTTCCTTCCTTTTCACTGTCATCTGCATTCTTTGTTTACATCGCGAGGCCCTGTGTCTGATGAGCCTTGACCATATGGCCATTCTCCTGGACCCTGCAATTTAGGGAACATTTCCAAAAGCAGCCGCTGTCAGCGATAAGAACTGTGTGTACATTGCAATTTTTTTTAGCATCGGTACATTTTACACCTTCAATGTTTCTTTCTGGATTGTACAGCGCCTTGCAATAGTGTCCTTACCCCTTTTTCCACATTTTCTCACACTGCAAACGCAAACTTCAGTGTATTTTATTGGAATTTTAAACTAAGTAGGTGCATAATACATAGTGCACAATTGGGAGGTGGAATAAAAAGTAAAAATAAATGAAAAATTAGATTTTCATTTGTAGTCATAATTCAGAGGAAACGTTTTCCCTCAAAAGTCGCAACAGAAAAGCAGCCAAGTGAGCTATGGTAACTGGAGGTGCTCCAGAGATCTTCAGCTCAGGTGGGAGAATCTGACAACGGGAGTCCTATTTCTATTTGTTGTGCGCTCTCCAAATTTGAGCTTCAAGAATTTTGCAGAGAAAATTGGCTAAAAAAAAATATATATATATATATATATATGTATATATATATATATATATATAATAATCAGTGTCTTGATGTTCTAAGCCAGCAGACACATATCCCAAAGACTTGCAGCTCTTTGGCTGGATACAAATGCATCCCACACTTTTCAGATTTATGTTCGTAAAATATAAAATAAAATCATCATTCCAGTTGCGCCCAATGTCGTGTTGGTCTGTTACATGCACATTGAAGTTCATTGCATTAGAAAACGTGCAGAAGATTAAGGGATCCCGATACATTTGCAAGGCACTGTGGATCAGGATTTGGAAGTTGGAAAGACGATTCAAATCCACAACATGCCAGAGAAAAAAAAATAATAATAATAATCCCAAATGAATCCCTGTCTTATCCATCAAACACTTTCACAGCCTGGAGACATGCAGCTCAGCCTTCAATATGTTCTACTATTCACACCTTTTCATGCGTTGACAAATGCAGATCAGCTTTCTCCCGAAAGTGACAGAAAAGTGAGATGCACTTCTGTCTGACTCTGTTTCAGTTTCACTCCAGAGAGACGCTAACCAAGTCCATCTCCCTGCCACGCAGTGCCTACTGGCAGCACATCACGCGCCAAGCCAGTGTGGGGGATCTCTACAGTTACCAAGGTACACGGGAGAATTTACTAATTATCAAAATCACAGTGAAGCTCTTCGACTTTGGAACTACACTGAGACGGAAATCATAGCAAACATGGCTAATGAGGACTTTTACAATAACTGAGCTACAGCTGCGCTGTGCAGAGACTGCACTCAATACATAAAGAAGGTAATAAAAAGCTAATGTATTTTGACAATACTATTTCAATTTTTATGTAGATTATGACAGGAATGTATGAAAGGGATTTATTTCTTTGCTGATGGTAGTTTCTTTGCTAATGGAAACCCAAAATTCAGTTTATCACAATATTACATTAGAAAAATAAAAGTAGGATTTAAATATAGCAATTATGACCTGTTGAAAAGTATATCCATGTATATCAATACATACTCAGGGTTCATTTTGTTGTACCCACAGTCCATGCCAAAAATTTCCATGGGGTTGCTTCATATTTTGCACATGTTATTCAAGTTGCTTTTGCACCATTTTCACCAAAACTTTTTCCTTTTGCTCAACTTTCACTTAATGTGGTTCAAATAGCACTCTAATTAGTAACTGTCTTTGCACCTTTTGATGCTTAACCTTTTTGGTAAAAGTGTCAGTAAATGTCAACTGACAGCCGTCAAGTCCACCCCGTGATAATTATGTGGTTTCCAAAGTTGACGAAAATCAGCCAGTTGTGGGTCTTGAGAACCTCTTAAGAAATCAAACTAAAAAACAAAAAAGATTTAAAAAAACAAGCTGTTTGTGTTGTCATTATGTCCCTACTTAATTTACTTACTGAAATGTTTTTTAACCAGTGGTGTAGATCATAACAAGGTCATGGCATTACATTTCTCATTAAAACTCTTTATGTAACATCATACTTTTCTGAGAAATTGAATTTAATTTGGGTTTTGATTAGCTGTAAGCTATAATCACCATAATTGAAAGAATTAAAAACATGAAATACATCACTCCAGTGTAATGACTCTTTGAGTTTCGCTCTTTGATTTAAAGGCTTAAGTTAATTAACTTTTTATGATAATCTAATTAAATATATTCAGGCTAGAAATACAAAACAATGAACAGAAAAGAGCACCTAATATTACAAAGAAGTATTTATCTTATTTAAGAAACGTAACAACTTTTGTTACTACTTTTTGATCGCTGCTCCTCCCATTGGTTTGAAGCTTTCTAGAACTGGTTGTCGCCATGGATACTATTTACCAATTTGTCCTGAAGTGCCACACGTGGGAACCCAAGTCACATTTGTTGCGTTGTGTGTTGGCAGGCCATTTGTGCATTTAAGCAATACCGTTATTATCAGGAGTTTAATCAGAAACGCTTAATGAAACTAACTGGTTTTATAACAATGGCTAATTAGTGTTTAAACATTGTTACAACAGGTGAGCATAAACATTTTAAGGCCTGTTTGTTCCAGGAGAGGTTATTCAGTTCACTATAGCTACTTGTTTACCTTGAAGTTAGGGTTGTATTAATTGAAACATAATCCTTTTTACATAACTAGAAAATGAAAAATGAAACTTCAGAGTGGCCCAGAGTGACCCAGCTTGTTTAGCTCAAGCTGGGTGGGCATTTCTGGAATGTTTGTTGGATTTAAATTAATTTGCCAGGAAACAGTTATGTTCTTGCCATACGCAGAGCTTACTCACGAGGAAGGGATGTTTGTTATTCTCTCCTAGTTTCTGTGAAGGTTAGTTTCTGTTTAAAAGAAGTGAAAAGAGACCCAGCATTTGACATTTTCCTAGATCTCTATACTATATTGTGCCAAGCCAAACCTTGACCCATGAAAACAATCTGGTTCTGCTTGTGGATCATTTTAAAGCTACGATGGAGAAAGTTGCGGTGGGAGACGTGGGTTACCAGAAGGATCAAATCGCCTGTGTGAAGTCATCATGTTTGTAAATCTGCCGTGCAGAATTATCCAGCGGGCCTACACAGACAAAAGCAAAGCATTTTCATAACTTCATTTGAAAACCTTTTTTTGGATATGTCAAGTCCATTTCTTTTTCTTTTTAAAAACAAGGACTTACAACATCTTCTGAGTAAGAAAGCACGGTGAAGATAGATTGATAATGTGGGCTGCTTGTCGGAGCAGAAATAAGACGCCATCAATAACAAGAATGCCCTTTCCTATGTTTACCTCTATCGCGCTCAAGATTTGAAGTTGCCTGTGACTATCAACTGAGTACATTCTACAAAAAAATGCATTCAACTGACCACAAATACATTAATAATGCAGAAGCTACTCTGTAGCATCCGAGGATGGCACCATGTGTCCTTTCCGTGCTCGTTTTTTGCACATGTACTTAAGGAAGTGTAAATGTGTGAGTATTTGCAAGTTATATGAGACCAAAGGCAGGAAGGTGATTAGTGAGCTGATGCGATTATCCTCTGTCCATGGTATTAGTTGATTAGAAGACTTATCTGAGGATTATGGGCCTTTTGGTTTTCACTGATAGAGCCAAAAAAAAAAACAAAAAAAAAAACGAAAGCCAGGCAAAGATGAAAGTCGCTCTGACGTCATCATTTTCTTTTTCAAAGTGAAGACTGTTATTTTCCCCTCTCATTATCATTTAATTGTGTCC
The DNA here is from genome assembly GCA_903066825.1 of Alfaro cultratus. Lineage (NCBI taxonomy): Eukaryota > Metazoa > Chordata > Actinopteri > Cyprinodontiformes > Poeciliidae > Alfaro > Alfaro cultratus. The sequence continues at coordinate 68,975 of CAEFZX010025307.1, forward strand.
TGATAAGCTTGAAAGCAATATGTGAGCTCTCTGTTCCAAACATCAACATGTTTGTGCATCGCAAAAAACCAAACGGTAAAAAAACGTTCACCTCTGGGTTAATTCTTCGCCGGCTCCCTCTTTGCAAAGTCTGCTGCCGAACTCTTGCTCCGTAAACTACGGCGAGCAGACGAGCTTCTCGGTGATCCATCACCTTGGCACCTCGGTCCTCCCACACTTTCCTCGTGTATCTGTCCGGTTCGCAGCAACCTTTCCGCAGTCTTCTGCTCATACGGATGCAGCACTGTCGTTGCGTCCCCTCGTTTCCCATGAATAAATTGAACGCATCAGTGTGTTTGAGGTCCTGTCGAACAAGGAGGTCTAGAAGGTGATTCGTGGGGGGTGCTGAGAGTTTAATTCAAACTGTGACATGTGTTTGGACTGTAAAAAGGCACGGGAAGACACACAACTCCTTCATCGTGGAAACGAGTCATTCTGGGATGAATCCAACCACAGAATTACTGCATCGATTCCTCATGGACAACAGGTCTCCAACTTTTGGGAGGAAATATACATCCTGTTTCTGTATGTGGACATACAAGATGAATGTATAGCACAGTGGTTTGTAGCCTTTGCTTCCACACATAGAGGTTATTACCCTATAGTCTACCCAGCATCTTTTACTCTGATACTCTTAAATAAACATCAAAAATTTAGTGATTGATATAATTTTAATACTCTATTTTCTATTGGCAGAAGATTGCTATAGAAAAAACTTCATTTTAAATAACATATCTAAAATGAAAGGCTAGGCTTTTAGAAAATTCTCTGTGCTACTGTGATAAAAGCTTAATTCATTTTAAGTCTTATAACACCTCTGTTTCAGGGGTGCCAAAAAGTGTGAATGCTGTTGGCACGGTGTATTGTATGCTCTTCTTAAACCTAAATTAATCAGCATTAATACATAGACCATGGCATTTACTCACCATGCGCTCTAATCCATCCCTGCATGATGACCAGTGCTAACTTTTGAACTGTACACTGATAAAATAGTCCCTCTGCTCCTTACGGCCCAGAGGACTCAGCTCTCAATTTGCACAGAGTTTCACATTTGGACAACTCAGACCACAGGTTTGTTTCTCTTCTGTACTTCGGGCTCATTCTGTTTGGGATTACACGTAGAATGACCTTAAATGACTATTCTAAGTGTTCATCTTCTATTTGAGTACACTATTTTCTGCATACCTCTTGCACACTGAAGAGTCCTTGGTGCAATGTCCCAGCCGACTCGATATTTGAATCAACTTAAATGGCTTGAATTAATTTAGAATTTAAGCAATCTTTCCAAGTAAATATGGGATTGTGTGTGTTCATACTTAATGAACTTTACAACATTATGAATACAAACTCTATGTGTTAAAGAACCACATCTTGCTACATCTAAGGGTAGAAGGGTATTTCTACACCAGCTTTGTACATTTAGAGAAATGTACACTTCGTCTTCACTTCAAAGTAGCTCAGGTTTAGTCAGATTTGATGGATGGCCTGTGTGAGCAGCAATTTTCAAGTATCACAAGACATTTTTGATTGTCTTTAAGTCTGGGCATTGATTGGGCCATTTGTAATACATAAATATGGTTTGATCTAAACCATATGTGGCTCTGGCTGTATGTTCAGGGTCATTGTCCAGCTGAAAGGTGAACCTCTGCTGAAGTCTTTTTTCAGCCTCTAGCAGAATCAACTAGTACATATTTTCATTCATCTTCTCATCAGCTCTGACCTCCTTCCCTGTCCCTGCTAAAGAAAAGCATCCTCACAGCATAATGCTGCTAATGTTGACTTAGAATATGGTTTGTTTGTTGTTTATTTTTTTGTGGTAAAGGGTATAAGGGTTTAAAAATAACAAGTGCTGCATGTAAATACATTATTTGGATTTTTATTCCTACAAAAAAAAAAAAAAAAAGATAAATGAAACCATATGTTGCTATGCTGCTTCATTTCAAAAAAGGTTCGACTTAGTGTTGGTCAATCACATAAAATCCCTCAAACTACATTTCAAATTGTGATTGTAAAAAAAAAAAAAAAAAAAAAAAAGACCAACAAAAAAACAAAAAAAAGGGGAAAAAAAGCACAAAATAACTTAGCATTTTAAAATAAATATAC